>SJJU01019564.1:0-20375 GCA_012932125.1 Conopomorpha cramerella
AGCGTCTGTGGTCCAGTTGGTCGGACACTTGACTTGTAACCGGGAGGTCCCGGGTTCGAGTCCGGCTACTGGACGTGTACCAAGGGACTCTTTTTCAGAGCCTATGTACGCAACGCAACGCTCGCACGGTGAAGGACAACATCGTGATGAAACCCGAACACCACAAGGTGTGTGAACCCTATAACGGCGATGGGCTCACCCCCTGTCAGGTTGGATTAAATACGCTTTGTGAACCGTGGGTATTTGCTTCATAAAGTGCCTCTGCCTAACTATAACTCAATATTGTTCAACCCTCAAAGAGTCACGGGTAGTAGCGGATTCGTCTCAAACCAGTGAACGTCGCAGCCGCCGCACTCCAGTCCACTCGTGACCACGACGCATGCAACTGCGTCGAAACGTCGAGTGAAATAACAAAGGTAAGCTCGAGCTTGTCTTTGATTATATTCGCGCCTATATACCCGGTGAACAATATTGAGTTATAAGGTAAATTTCGGCCCTTAGCTTACAACACCGCTTAAGTCATTTTTACCAACTTTACAGGAGACGAAAAAAACTGTTGCTGATCGCGACGCCAACCGACTTGAACACTGCCACTATTTTTTTTTATTACGGCTCCTGATTGGTTGAAATCTACACAAAAAGTACACATCAAAAGTGTCTAGGGATCAAGAACATTTTTACCTCTAATAAAAAATCTAATTTATTTAGATCAAATCTAATCTCCTGAAGTGGTCTCCTACCTAATTCCCCATGCCTGTATCAATGACTTATCACCACAGTTTTTGTAAAATATATTCTTGATTGCAATCTTTTAAAATGTACTTTATCCCTAGACACTTTTGATGTGTGTATTTCACGAGACCAATGGTACGACGCGCAATGCGCAGCTTCATCCAATGGCATTAAAATATAAAAACCGCCAATTTAGGACTTGAGCGGTGTTTTACGCTAAGGGACGATTTGTAAAACTTACTCTCTTAGTCTGGTCCATTTTTTGTATTCCTTGTGCGTTCCAAACATTGTGAATGATAAAACGGTTTAACTGTGTTTCATATTATTCTATTGTCCTGTGTAATTATTCCATTGTTTACGAAATGTTGTGTTTTTCATTGGTTTTGATTGTGTTGGTTTGTGAAATGTTTACATAAATCGTGCTTTTTTGACTCAGTCAATTTGACATATTATCTTTGACTCTTTTGGCATAATAGTCCAGTGTTGCCCATGTACCTACAACGACCAGACCAAAAATAACTATATAGACATCCAATGAGATGTTTTCTGATAGCTTCAAATATGTCAAAAGTAGTTCCAAAACATCTCACAGATGGCGCTAATCAGACATGATCTTAAGGAGAAACTCATTTTAGTATTGTCAACAAAAAATAAAAATATGAAATGACAACCCTGTGTAGGTAGTGCCATCTATAGATTTATTAGAACTGTAATAAGCCACCTATCAGAAAACCTCCCATTTCAGACCAAAAACAACTAGACTTGCAATATAAAACTGCAGATAAACATCTGAGAAGGGCGTCTGTGGTCCAGTTGGTAGGATACTTGACTTGTAACCGGGAGGTCGCGGCTTCGAGTCCGGCTACTGGACGTGTACCAATGGGACTCTTTTTCAGAGCCTATGTACGCAACGCTCGTGCGGTGAAGGACAACATCGTGATGAAACCCGCACACCACAAGGTGTGTGAACCCTATAACGGTGATGGGCTCACCCCCTGTCACGTTTGCTTTAGCAAGTGTTAAGTTCCAAACAATGTTTGACAGTAATGACAGTACTCCGCCCAAAAATCTGTGAGAAAAACGTCAAAGAAAATTACCTATTAGCAACGAAATAGGTGTATTCTTTCCCATGCCGTACCCAGCTACCAAATCCAGTAACGATATGGGACAAATGGCTATGTGCAAAGCGAGTAGTGGCAGACAGATAACGACCGCAGCGCACAACACGGCAGAAATTGGAAACAAATGCGGATGATTAGCTGTCAAGTGTTGATTGCAGAACAAAATCAAAGCGAAGAAATGCGTTGTTAACTGTAAAAATAACGACCTCAATAGCAAATGTACATTTTATATTTTCCCAAGAGCGTCCTACAAAATAGAACAACGAAAAAAATGGATTGCTGCTGTGAAAAGAAAGAAGTAAGTGTTTTATTATTTTATTAATTTTATATTAATATTATTGAATAAATAGCACTTAAATAATGTCAACAATACTATTTTAATCTTTGGTTTTATTTATATTTGCAAAGAAAACTAACAATGTTTACATTATTAATTATTTGACAGCTTCCGCAAATGTTGTAAACGCTACGCGTCGCCACTGTCGCGCACATAGCCAATAGTACGGTATTTGACAGATTATAGTCCATATTTGACAGATTATAGTCCATATTTCTGTCATTAATTTCAAATTCTACACGGAGAAAGATATCGATTACAATAGTAAACCTTTCCAAGTAAAGGAAGAATAAAACACAATTTACGTATTCATTTTCTTTATTAAGAATATTATAAATTTTATGATAAGAATATTACATCTAAAGGTATATTATACATTTGTATATGCCTCTACCTATATCTAGTAGAGTAGAGGAGTACATATCTAGGACAGTCAGCAGAATTATTTTAGTATCTTCCTAACAGCAAACGTAACCACGTACTTCTTACGACAACGTTACATATAAAATATGATTTCAGTTGCATGTAGGTACTTAATTATTTTAGTAAAACATACTTCATGTCTAGCAAGTACACACATCGAAAGTGTCTAGGGATAAAGAACATTTTTAGCTCTAAAAACATGTAATTTATTTAAATCAAATCTAATCTTCTGGATTGGTCTCCGACCTAATTCCCCATGCCTGTATCAATGACTTATCACCACATTTTGAATAAATTATGAATGAATTCAGTTTTTGTAAAAAAAAGTATATTCTTGATTGCAATCTTCTAAAATGTACTTGATCCCTAGACACTTTTGATGTGTGTATTGTTTATGATTGTAGGAAGATACCTGAAAATATTTCTCCGACCTATAATAATAATCATGCCTAATATTAACAATGATTAAGTATAAATTCTTGTCGTATAGCTTTCCGTAAACCTATTTCATAATCTTACAAAAAAAAAACTTTAGCCGTGTGGTGACGGCGAATAGAATACATGTGTCACCACCCCAGCCCAACTTTTCCCGTCATGGGGGTCGTAAGAGGCGGCCGAGGGAGCTCTCCAGAGAACGGACAGCAGCGCTCTCTGTGAGTTAAACCACAACACCACTGCGATCGCCAACCCGCCTGCCAAGCGTGGCTATTATTGACTTGAATCAACCATTATGATGGTTATGGATGGTGGATTATTATAATGGTTCCAGCGCATGATTACTGTTAGAAAAAGTGACAGAACCGGTGTCAAAACAAAAATTTGTTAAATAGCACTTAGGTACATAAAAATTAAACAAGCGATGGTCGTTTAAGGCTGACGATGGGCGCCGAGAAGTTGGGCGGCGGCGGTGAGGAGGCTCCGTTCTGAGTGGGCGTCGACGACGGCGGGTAGTTGCGAACCTGGAATTTGTTACCTACCGTTACCAAAGTCCCACACACTTAAAAAAATCCAAATCTTGTTAGGTATTATAATGTAATTTGGAGATACACCTACAGTAGAACTACGATGGGCTCACCCCCTGTCACGTTGGGTTAAATACGCTTGGTGAACCATGGGTAATTGCTTTAGCAAGTGCCTCTGCCTACCCCTCTTTGGGATTAAAGGCGTGAAGTTTTTTTTTTTAGAACTCCAATTATCCGAACTCCGACTACCCGAATCGCCGATTATCCGAATCACAAAAAATTGCTTTGCTATAGCTTACATTGACGGAGATGTTTAAAAAACAATGATTTTTATTTCTAAACTGGTACATAAGTACATTTTATTTATTATTTAAAACATGTGAAAATTTCATGTTTCTTTTATTTAATTCAATAAAAAAATATTTATTTCCTCCAATGGCAATTTTTTTTTTAAATTTGCTTTTCCGAATATTTGATTATCCGAATGGGTCCCGGTCCCCATTAATTCGGATAATTGGAGTTCTAATTTATTTTTATCTTCATGGTTATTATTTTTATCCACAACCATATTTACACATAGTATGTGTCTTCCGTTTGTTCCTCATTCAGTTTGAAATATCTCGGCTGATGGAATGTTTTAGACTGTTGCAGATTATACAGGGTGTCCCAAAATAGACACGTCACACTGACACCGTAGGTAGATGGGACTTGAGACGAATCTGACAAGCTTAACATGCCCATAGAAAAGTATCACTGGTGTTGAGATATAGCCAGTTTTAGGTAAAAATATATATAGAAATTTTACCTAAAATTGTTAAGCTTGTCCGATTCATCGAAGATAAATTTTAAAAGAAACTGTCATATCTGAGATAATATTGATAAGTAAGTCAATTTAAAGTCAGTAAATGGGGAATTTACTTTGACGTTTTTCCGACAGTTTTTCGGGCGGAGTACTGTCATTACTGTCAAACTTTGATTGGAAAATCTGTCAGAAAAACGTGAAAGAAAATTCCCCATTCCGCATTACTGTGTTGAATCCTTCATATACTTGTTTCATAATAGTCAACTTAATAGTTAACAATACCAAATACCTACCTGTTTAATACTACTTCATTGTATAGGATTACTTACCCTACAAGTTCTCGTTTGTATAGCCTATCACACAGACACAGTATATAGATAAGAAACAAACACAAATAAAATAGTAAACGGACATATTAAGTATTAGCACAAAACATACATGTGTGTAATTTTAATGTAAGTAGATGTGTTTTTCTGAACCTAAAACCTGATATTTTTTTTTAATGAAACGCGCACAGACGTTATAACTCAATATTGTTCACCGGGTATATAGGCGCGAATATAATCAAAGACAAGCTCGAGCTTACCTTTGTTATTTTACTCGACGTTTCGACGCAGTTGCGTGCGTCGTGGTCGCGAGTGGACTGGAGTGCGGCGGCTGCGACGTTCACTGGTTTGAGACAAATCCGCAACTACCCTCAAAGAGTCACTATTTCGGCACACAACACTAACGACATCGGCTGTACAAGGCGATCTTTTTTCCGCGCGAAACGGCGAGTAAAATAACAAAGGTAAGCTCGAGCTTGTCTTTGATTATATTCGCGCCTATATACCCGGTGAACAATATTGAGTTATAAAACCTGAAAAGTTTTGTATTTTCATACATACACTGTCGTCCTTTATTTTTCTATTCTTGAGAATATTAGTTTGTACCCCGTTATGCCGGAGCGGTTTTAGCTTTTTAGATTTATTTTCGACAGTGTATTTTTGGATTGTTATTTTCTTATCGTCTTATTCGTTTGATATCTGGAAAAGCTTGTTTTTAACCCTTAATCAGACAAGGTTAGGTCTTTTTCTGATAGTTTTTGGACTCTTTTGACGTTTGTCATTCTAATTACCGACTCCATCACATAAACCCGGGTGATGTTATTTATACAATCTAGCTTCCAAGTACAATGTTAAATTATTGTTTAAGATTTCAATAGGTATGTATGTGTCCATACCTTATAGTGTGTAGTGTTACATACCTTATATTGTGATTATTCTCTGATAACTTCTCTGAAATCTTCAGATAATTCCAGTGAAGACATTCAATAAGGTTCAAAGCATGTGTTGGTCAAGTGGCAATATACTAGCCTTCGTTTGATTAAGGGTTAATATTTTTTTTATCACAATGAACAAGCGTTTGACCACCATCCTGCCTGATGTTAAGCAGCGATGTGGTCTACGATGGAGCACACTTGTTCATTAGGTACCTATTCACCCGCGACTTTAAGACCTTCAGACTGTACTGCGCAGGAAACACAGACTCCGGCAAGTCGTTCCACATCCTGGCGGTACGCACTATGAAAGTGGACGCAAACCGTTTGGTTCGCGCAAATTGGCAAATCCACCTGGTATGGATGACGTTTTGCCGTTCTCCTGGTTGTCCTATTGTAAAAACGCGATGGGGGTTTAATGGCAATAAATCGCTTGTCATCCTGGCCCTGTGGTATTTTCTATTGGGTTCTAGCCGTCTGTAGGCTCTCCGGAGTTAGGCGTACAAACAACCCCATTTACACCTACCGGAACATAGTGTGTTCCTTATAAGTAGGCCAGCAATGTTATCTAGAAACCCAATACATATTTTCTTGACGGTATCTTGTCTCCCAAGATTCCATCTGTAGTGTATTAGCCTTACATTGATGTTGGTCTAAGTGATGAGTTCTGTCGTCTCGTGCTACCTACTACGCGGGATGCGGGAGTGTGACACGGCTGTCAACCGCCGCACGGTGAAGACGTAGTTGGTGAGCTAGCGAGCCGATATTGGATTATTCAGGTAATTCTTATATTGGTATCTTAACTGGAAAGGATACTACACCATCCATTAGAAATAGGTATAGGGCGTAAGATTATTCTTTCTTTTTTTTATGACTATGAACAAGCGTTTGACCACCATCCTGTCTGATGTTAAGCAGCGATGTAGTCTACGATGGAGCACACTTGTTCATTAGGTACCTATTCACCCCAGTGACTTGAAGACCTTCAGACTGTACTGCGCAGGAAACACAGACTCTTTGCTCCTACTTGAATATGTTTTTTATCAGTTAATTTGGTTTAAATATATACTTTTAATAATATTTCCTTCGTCACAGATGCGTATGTGTCTTTTGACGAGTGGTATATGCATTTCAGTGTGTCTATGGCAGTCACTCACGCCACAGATGCACAAGAATTATTAGTCAAAACGCTCTCTAACCAACATCTTTATAGGAAACAAAAACAATTGGATCTAGAAGCGTAAAAAACCGAAACTTCCATGCATACTAAACTAAGTATACCTCTGGAGAAGGTAGGGGGGTCCCACAGTGCGTTATCTATTCACAAAAAAATATGCATTAAAAATATGATACCAAAGCACAAAGTATGAAAAACATATATATACCATTTATGAACAAACTTTATTTTCCAACGACATAAATAACATTTGGATATACGGTAGGTACAAACATTTGATAAAGGTATAAGTATAGGTAAGGTTGTGTGATTGTGACAGTATTTCAGTGAAAATCGTACGACATTATAGTTACTAAAAATACCATTTTAAACCGAAGTCTAGTATGAATATAACATTAGTATAACATCCAGGGTGGCCTGTGCCCAGCGATGGATGTCAGTTTTTCCTCTCATGAGAACCTTCCGCTGTCATTAATAAGCACAACAAAGAATGAATTAGCGAAATCGGTCCACCCGTTCCGGAGTTGTAATATTACAACGAAAATTGGCATTGATTTTTATATATAATAAAAAAATTAAAATAAATACACTTCACGCCTTTTCATCCCAAAGCGGGGTAGGCAGAGATTTTTATATATATAGATGCTTATCTTTGGTTAATTTCGCGCCGTAATGTCCGGTTTAAACTATGAATATAATGTCCGTTGGCATTTCTTTAAAAATGAATTATAATTATGAATATCGATTTTCACTAAATTACGACAAAACACGAAGAAATTACAAAACACAGAACATATAAAAACACTAAGCTTACATTATCTAATATAATCAACTCACATATGCATACGTAGCTAGGTTGTACAAGATTAGTTGTGCCTAAGATGAAGGAATTAATACGTTCTCGGTACAAAGGAAACAGAAGTAAGCAAGACTGAGTTACAGTTCAAACCAGGTATTTTAGAAGCAAGGTTAGTTACGAACTAGATCTATAAGGAGATGAAAAACTCAGTTGCCGTCGGGCTAAATAAACCCGAGTAGGTATTATTATTATTACACACATCAAAAGTGTCTAGGGATCAAGAACATTTTTAGCTCTAAAAAATCTAATTTATTTAAATCAAATCTAATCTTCTGGATTGGTCTCCTACCTAATTCTCCATGCCTGTATCAGTGACTTATCACCACATTTTGAATAAATTATGAATGAATTCAGTTTTTGTAAAATATATTCTTGATTGCAATCTTCTAAAATGTACTTGATCCCTAGACACTTTTGATGTGCTATTGATACTCAAAATAGTTGACTAACTGTAGTTGATTCCATACAATTAACGCGTTTCATTGTAGGTAAGTACGTACAGTTCATTACTGCCTACTTTGATTATTGGTGGGTACAGTCAAGCTGTATTAGTGTCTATTATATTTACGATATTTATAAAGAGATTTCACTTTCAGTGTCATTGAAATTCTAAATTTTCTGAAAATAAAAATAGGACTGACATTTTATTTCAAGTTTAAACCGGGTATTACCGCGCGACGACAAATGGGTAATTTTCAAACTCCAAAAAATTTGATTTAAATAAATTAGATTTTTTTTTTAGAGCTAAAATGTTCTTGCTCCCTAGACACTTTTGATGTGTGTATTTTAATGTCCACCTAATAAAGCTCATCTAGGTAACACTGAAGATGATTTTACTATCCTTCGTAAGAACTGTTTTGAAATATTTAGCCAGTGTTCTTAAATTCCAGTAGCGCCTAAGATGTAAGGCTGAGCAACAATACGCCTTGCGCAAATGAGTATTTATATTTGCTTTTTTATTTTTAATGTTTTTTTTTAATATCTGTTGGCGCCATTCTATTTTTTTCTACTATGCTTTACGTTTGATTTTCACGAAAATACATCTCAACAATTTCGAAACATTAATGAGAGATTTTCTGATAGCTTCAAATATGTCAAAAGTAGTTCCAAAACATCTCACAGATGGCGCTAATCGGACATGATCTCAAGGAGAAACCCATTTTAGAATTGTCAACAAAAAATAAAAATATGAAATTACAACCCTGTCTAGGTAGTGCCATCTGTTGACATTTCTTAGAACTGTAATAAGCCACCTGTCAGAAAACCTCCCATTGAGTTTTTCTTCGCAATATCGACTGATTGTTTAGAAAACACACAAATATCGAAAAAGTAAATGAAATGTAATGAAACAGAATTTACTACTTCAAGTATGGCACGTCACTATACTTTGTATTATATCACAATTTTCATTAGCATTCATACCTAAGACATTATCTACGTATTATTGGGGCATAAGGCTACAATATCCTGTATTTGGATTTTTTAGGACTTTAAAACTGACAATAGTATTAATTCAAGCATAGATTTGAAAGAAGCATAAGCCCAGGAATCTTGGTAAGTCTACTAAACTCTGATAGTTGCATGGCTCAGGCATGGTATTTTTTATCACTATGAACAAGCGTTTGACCACCATCCTGGCTAATGTTAAGCAGCCATATGGTCTACGATGGAGCACACTTGTTCATTAGGTACCTATTCACCCCCAGTGACTTGAAGACCTTCAAACTATACTGCGCAGGAAACACAGACTCAACAAATTGTTTCTTATGGCTCCATTCGGTTGTACAAACCCGCCTCGTACGTTTCGGTATGTTATACAACAACAATTATAACAATTAATTGCCTTTTGATTATAGTTAATAAGGTGCAATAGGACGACATATTAATAAAACTTTTGTATTGTTATTATTTAAAGTTCGTGATCAACAGAAAATTTTCTTTGACGCTTTTCTGACAAATTTTCGTGCGGAGAATTGTTACTACTGTCAAACTTAGTTTGTACTGTCAAACTTAGTTTGTACTGTCAAATTTAGTTTGTACTGTCAAACTTAGTTTGTACTGTCAAACTTAGTTTGTACTGTCAAACTTGGTTTGTACTGTCAAACTTAGTTTGTACTGTCAAATTTAGTTTGTACTGTCAAACATAGTTTGTACTGTCAAACTTAGTTTGTACTGTCAAACTTAGTTTGTACTGTCAAACTTAGATTGTACTGTCAAACTTAGTTTGTAAAGTTTGACAGTAATGACATTTCTCCGCGCGAAAATCTGTCACAAAAACGTCAAAGAAAATCCGCCATTGTTTATTAATTTTGACCGAATAAATTTACGAAAATTATATAATTTGACAACATGATTCCGGTTAACAGGATGAAATATTAGCTTTAGTTGGTGTTAGAGCGTCGTTAGTTGTCATCAGTGACAGTTCATCTGCGATCACGCATTCCCTCCTGAAAACGATTAGTAAAATGAAAATCAAAGTGTTAATTTTCCTAATTTTTCATTATTTTAATAACTATCCGAAGAATTGACGCTCAGCAAATTGTATACCTAACGTAAAGTCTAACCTAAAATCTCGACGCCAGAAGCATAAGGTCGGATGGTCATTGTAACAATATGAAACTTCCGACCTTATGCTTCTGACGTAGAGAAATAAGTACCTAAGTGTACTTAGTACCTCACACATGGCGAGTGTACTACTAACCATACTGTTGCTTTTGCCCTCACAGGGTTCATGTTTAATACTTTGCAATTTATTTAAGAAATTTTGCTGTAACATGAGTGCAATGGGTAATTTGCTTTCACGTTTTTCTGACACATTTTCGAGCAAAGAACTGTTAAAGCTGTCAAACTTTTATAACTGTCAAACTTTTATAACTGTCAAACTTTTATAACTGTCAAACTTTTATAACTGTCAAAAATTTATAACTGTCAAACTTTTATAACTGTCAAACTTTCAAAACAAAGTTTGACAGTAATGACAGTTCTGAGGCCGAAATTCTGTCAGAAAAACGTCAAAGAAAATTTCCCTTGAAGGAACTGAATTGAAATATTTTAAGGGACATTATTTTTTCTCTAAAACCACCAACTAAGTTAACTACTAACATACATGTCGTATCAACAGGGACAAAAGGAAGTAAAGCTAACAGAAAGGCACACAAACTTTCGATGCAGTTGGACATTCTTACTAGATTAGTTCACGAAACCTCCAACACTGACTGAATATTTGTTGTTAGAGCTCAGTGGTCTTATTCCACACACAGAAGTTAACAACAACATAGAAACAAACATATTGGTACAGTCGGCCAAGAAACTGCTCTACCACCCTAAGGTTGAAACTCATATGAATGTCATTAAACATTAAGGTTCAATGTTCACTTGTCACAATATACCAACTCTACCTTATTGATGTTTTAATGGCACGGGAAGTGTCATCTAAACTGATAGACCATTTTCTTGGCCGACCGTACAATGAAATATTTATCTATTGATAATCCATTTTCTAAGAGAATTATCGGATTGAGCGACAGTTTATGTTATTATTTAGTGTTGGCAATACATGTACTCAAATTGTCATTTATATAATAGTTTTTTTTTTAATAACACACGCCTTTTAATCCCAAAGAGGGGTAGTCAGAGGCACTTGCTAAAACAAATGCCCACGGTTCACAAAGCGTATTTAACCCAACGTGACAGGGGGTGAGCCCTCATAGGAATTGTCATAAAAAAATAAAACTATGAAATGACAACCCTGTTTAGGTAATGCCATCTATGGATATTTCTTAGAACTGCAATAAGTTACCTGTCAGAAAACCTCCCATTGACATTTTATTGTTATGACAGCTGCAGCCTGCTTACTGTCAATGTGTTAAGATAGATATCGAGTCTACAACATTTTTTTATAGGGATTTGCCATACACCATACCTACAATTTGTTTCTTGAAGTACCTATCCCAATAAGAAGTAAATGGATGCTCAATAGATAAATATTATATTTTGTGACTGTACTAATAAATGCCCGAAACTGTATCACATAAATTACTTACTATGTATATCTTAAAGTTTGATATTAATTTATGTAAAATCTAGTGATGTCGAATGTACCTAGTTAGTAGGAAAATTGAACAATGGATTATTTTGTAAAGGTTCCGAAATCACTCACTAGATGGCGTTGGTAGTCTTACTGAATGGCGCTATCGTTATATCAAACGGTTGGCATATCGCACAGTTAGAACAAAAGTGACACAAAACAAAATGTGTCATTTTATGAAATTGAACCTTAACATAAAAGATACAAAACTTAAATTACAAAATCGGCATGTTTCCTGTTGGGTCCTTACTGTTCTAACTATGCGATATATACCGGTAGGTGATATTTTATTGTAAAACCTAACACGTTTAGGGCATTAAGTAGTACAGCACAACTTAGACAAGGCAAAGGCAATGAAATTGTATTCTGTCTTCATCAAAGCAATGGAGAAGTTTCTTTGACGTTTTACTGACCGATTTTCGCGCGGAGAACTGTCAATACTGTCATAACTGTCAATACTGTCATTACTGTCATTACTGTCATTACTGTCATTACTGTCATTACTGTCATTACTGTCATTACTGTCATTACTGTCATTACTGTCATTACTGTCATTACTGTCATTACTGTCAATACTGTCACATCTGTCAATACTGTCATATCTGTCAATACTGTCATATCTGTCAATACTGTCATATCTGTCATTACTGTCAATACTGTCATTACTGTCAATACTGTCATTACTGTCATTACTGTCAATACTGACATAATACTGTCGTACTGTTAGGAAAGTATGAGGGTAATGACAGGGTTCTCCGGCCGAAATTCTGTCAGAGAAACGTCAAAGTTCCCATTTCATGAGCATTTATTTATTTACCTTGAATATGTTGGTGAGCTCGTCGAGCAGCGTCTCGTGGCGGAAGCTGACGCGGATGTCCGGCACGTTGGTGCGCGTGATGTCGTTTCCGGCGACACCCTCCTTCGTGTAGTTCGGACCCAGCCAGTATTGTTTCATCTGGATATTGCAAAATCGTTATTATATAAAAATGAATTGGCGTTCCTTAGTCTCGCTAAAACTCGAGAACGGCTGGACCGATTTCGCTGATTTTGGTCTTGAATAAATAAGCGAAGCAGACGAGAGCGTCTGTCTGGTCCAGTTGGTCGGATACTTGACTTGTAACCGGGAGGTCGCGGGTTCGAGTCCAGCTACTGGACGTGTACCAATGGGACTAATTTTCAGAGCCTATGTACGCAACGCAACGATCATACGGTGAAGGACAACATCGTGATGAAACCCGCACACCACGCAGTGTGTGAACCCTATAACGGCCGTGGGCTCACCACCTGTCACGTTGGGTTAAATACGCTCGGTGAACCGTGGGCACTTGCCTAGCAAGTGCTCCTGCCTATCCCGCTTTGGGATTAAAAGGCGTGAAGTGTACTTATTTATTTTATTTTTAATTTATTTTTACGAGAGCGACCATTAATGGATTCAACTTAATACATAACAGAAAATATTTAATTTTGTTGAAATGTATATATTTAAATTTTTAAAATACCGTTACTTAATGTTCAAATGTAAGTTAAAAAATATATATGTTAAAATCACTGTGCCCTATAGGGTCCACGATTGTACACTATTATTTAACCCTGAGACCTGATTTACCGTTCTAAATTTAAAAATAAAACTACAATGACGCGCTTCTTTTAGTGTATGTGTTATTTTTGTTAAAATATGTTTGTTTCTTAAGTTCGTCTATGGATCCAAAAACTGTCAAAAATAATTACTGAGTATCAAACAGTCAGTATTACAAAAATTTGTTTTTTTTTGTTTGTTTTCATAATTGATACCATAGGTATTTAAGGGTTAAGACCTTTTAACACAATGTGGAAAGACAATAAATTATTGAGTATTGGAGGTAATGAATGATGACTGACCTCATGAGGGAATCCGGACATGAGCACGGAGTTTCTGGCCAGCTCGCACATGTCGCACGAGCTGAGCTTCCACACCTGCGCCGCGATGCTGTACTCCTCCATCAGCGGCTCCTGCACATGATAAGAGTCCAGGGTCACATGGGGTTAAGACATTAGATATTATTGTATATCACATTAGCAAACCCGGCGAACTCCGTTTCGCCACCAGATGGGTTCGTTTCGTTTACCCGCTTTTCTGTTGAATTTTTTCCTGAATTTTCTTTGCTATAAACCTCACGGAGCCCGAGACCTTTCCAACGAATGCAAAACCGTGGAAATCGGTTCGTGCGTTCTGGTTTTATAGCGTCAGGGAGGAAAACCCGACTTATTTTGATATAGTAGATGACAGGGACGGATAAAGATAATTTGTATGGCCCGGACAATCCTAATAACAATCCCTGTGGGGGAGCGGCAGCGTGGTGTAGTCCCGTGCTGTCGCCGAGATTAGTGGCAAAGAATGGGGGACCGGGACGGGTTCCCCGAATCTGAGGCGAGTCCTGCAGGACGCAGTGCGAGGGTGACACCGGAGCGCTCTTAGAAGATTCAGGAGTCACCCGACACGCACCGCCGACGACCACCGGAGGGGTTTTAGTCGGTGAGAGTCCGACATAACCTATACCCTTTTTCACGACTAAAGACCCTGACAGTTTACTACATTTCTGCATTAGCGCGTCTTTTTCAATATATCTTCAAAATTAACTAAACTACAATTTGAGAAGAAATATTAGTCCTACAAAAACTGCGAAACTTTTGCTGAAATGTAAATTAAATAAATAAAAATAAATACACTTCACGCCTTTTAATCCCAAAGCGGTGTAGGCAGAGGCACTTGCTTAGTAAGCAAATGCCCACGGTTCACCGAGCAGATATAATCCAACGTGACAGGGGGTGAGCCCATCGCCGTTATAGGGTACACACACCTTGTGGTGTGCGGGTTTCATCACGATGTTGTCCTTCAACGTACGAGCGTTGCGTTGCGTACATAGGCTCTGAAAAAGAGTCCCATTGGTACACGTCCAGTAGCCGGACTCGAATCCGCGACCTCTCGGTTACAAGTCAAGTATCCGACCAACTGGACCACAGACGCTCCTAAAATTAACTTAACTACAATTTGAAAAGAAATATTAGTCCTACAAAAACTGCGAAATTTTTGCTGAAATGTATATCAATATACTTCATTGTGTGAAAACATCATCAAGTCTTTTATAATATTGTGTCGTCAAACTAAAACAGCGATAGCTTAATTTTACCGTTTGCAACACTGCAATGAAGAACCAACGTGACAAATGGCAAATGGGCCGATATTGCCAGAGTCCAAACGAAGAGAAAAAAAGGTGTTGGTGCAAGTGTCAGGGCTCTTCAGCCATGAAAAATGGTGTAGTCTCTCCCCTGGGCGACTGGGCGTGCCTAATGGATTTCCTCTCCGAAAAAACAAAGGTATTTCAGCCGTGTGGTGACGGCGAATAGAATACATGATTGTGTCACCACCCCAGCCCAACTTTTCCCGTCATGGGGGTCTTAAGAGACGACCGAGGGAGCTCTCCAGAGAACGGGCAGCAGCGCTCTCTGTGAGTTAAACCACAACACCACTGCGATCGCCAACCCGCCTGCCAAGCGTGGCGATTACTGGCATTTCACCCCAAATGACGGATCTCGTTGGGGGAGGCCCTCGTCCAGCAATGGGCGTTATGTGGCTGATGATGATGATGATGATGATTTCAGGTTACCTTAGTGAAGTGGAACTGCAGCGGGTCGTCAGTGCTGAGCGTGACCTGCAGGCCGCGGGCGAGGAACTCCGGCAGCGGGTTGCGGTGGTAGTTCAGGAACAGCGAGTTGTTCGACAGCGGCGACATCGCTATGGAGATCTGGGCTAGGTAGTACAGGTACTGCAGGACTGGCACCTGGGGGATTTGTTCAGTAAATTATAGTTGGGCTCATCTAATAAGTGATTTCTGACAGGTCGACTGACGTGTGTGATAGTGTTGTATTGAAAACATTCGAATGCGTGAGAATCGATGTGTATGTGTAGTGTTTCGATTGAAGTCGTCATAGGTACATATTTTTTATCTCCCAACGGCGACCGTGATAGGCTAAGGTAATACCGTAAAAACATTAATTCATCAAAATGGACTCTGTTATATATATGTATAACTTTATACATATACATGTGCAAAACATTCATTTTTATTCTACCACACTTACATTCGATTCAATAAGCGCGTGTCCAAAATCGAAACGATTCAACTTGATAAATCAACAAAAAAATCACAGCACTAGTTTATTCATGAAAAAGAAACACAAAGGAATAGAATGTTCAGTGCTGTTACCGGCATACATTTTAAGGTTAATTATTTCCGTTCTAAAAATATTCCATGTTTTTCATGATCGTTGTCAATGTGTCAGAAATCACTTATTAGATGAGCCCAACTATAGTATGAGGAATTTTCTTTGACGTTTTTCTGACATATTTTCTGGCGGAGAAGTGTCATTAATGTCAAACTTTGTTTGGAAAGTTTGACGGTAATGACAGTTATCCGTCTGAAAATCTGTCAGAAAAACGTGAAAGGAAATTCCCAATTGCGGGCGGAGAACTGTCATTACTGTTAAACTTTGTTTGGAAAGTACATACAGTAATCTGTGTGTCTTGCACGTGGAAAAATATTAAAAAGAAAGCCCTTCTCCTTTAAAATTTACATTTTGCCGCTTAAGATAAGTTGGCAGTCATGGCTCTACATTTTTTTTTTATACCACAAGGGTGGCAAACAAGCATGCGGCCCGCTTGATGGTAGGCAGTTACCGCAGCCTATGGACGTTTACAATACCGGGGCATCGTTCACGCGTTGCCGACCCTGTAAAAACCTCTTCACTCCTCTTTTGAAGAACCCCATACTGTAGTCCTTTGGGAATACCTCAGCAGGGAGCTCATTCCACAACCCCAGCGTACGTGGGAGGAAATGCCTCCGAAAACGGGTAGTGCGAGACCATTTTGGTTCTAAGGTGTGTGGATGAACGCCCCGCCTGCGGCGAGCGGTGCGATGGTAGAAAGTGGCCGTTGGCATCATGTCGAACAATTCCTCAGCACACAACCCACTACATGTTGTTGAGTTACCTTCCTGAGCAGCAGTCCGTGCGAGATGTTGTCGGCGAGCATGAAGCCGCACACGAGGTGCTGCACGGGGCCCGCCTCGCCGCAGTGAGGCCGCAGCACGAACGTGTTCAGGCCCTGCTGTCTGTGGAACAGCCGATACACTTATAGAAAAGGCGGAAAAACATCGTGTGGTGACCGCGAGTAGATTACATGCTCTTAAACTAAATTATTCTTAAACTTTATTCTCTTTTTATGCTATACAAACATAACAATTATATGAATTGCTTAGTAGCTGATTGGGTATTGTCTATATCATTAATCTCTGTTTCTTCTCATTTAAGTCTTCATCTCATCTCACAATTATTAATAATGATTATATAATTTTAATGTATAAACTACTGACTATTATAATTGATATTCGAAATCAATCTAATTATAATTTGTTATTGTTAAGCCCTCTAATTTAATCATGTCATGCTTACATGCTTAGGGATATAGCCCAGTACACTGTGTGTATAATGTTTGATTATTATATTTGTTGGGCTATAAGCCCGTTTTGTAAGCTTTAAATAAATAAATAAACATGACTGTGTCATCACCCCAGCCCAATTAATCTGTGGGGGTCGTAAGAGGCGAATGAGGGAACTATCCAGAGGACTCTTTTAGAACCTATGTACGTAACGCAACACTCGTACGGTGAAGGACAACATCGTGATGAAACCCGCACACCACGCAGTGAATGAACCCTATAACGGCGATGGGCTCACCCCGTCGCGTTGGGTTAAATACGCGCGCGTGAACCGTGTGCATTTGCTTTAGCAAGTGCCTCTGCCTACCCCGCTTTGGGATTAACTCTTACTCTTTCACTGCTGCTTGTTTTTCATAGGAATTTTTTGGAAATTTTTCGAAGAGTACACGGGAAGAGGGAGACCAAAGAAACTATAGATGGATTGTGTGAAATATTATTATATGTGCGTGAAAGGTGTTAGCCGTGTGGTGACAGCGAATAGAATACATGTGCACCCAGCACAACTTTTTCCGTCATGGGGGTCGTAAGAGACGACCGAGGGAGCACTCCAGAGAACGGGCAGCAGCGCTCTCTGTGAGTTAAACCACAACACCACTGCGATCGCCAACCCGCCTGCCAAGCGTGGGAATTACTGGCATTTCACCCCAAATGACGGATCTCATTGGGGGAGGCCCTCGTCCAGCAGTGGACGTTATGTGGCTGATGATGATGTGAAAGGTGTAACTGCAGAGATGAATGGCGAAAGGAAACGTGTGGCCACACCTAGTGAGAGATAAAGTCAGGAAAATAATGAGGTAATAAATCATGAACTGACCTGCGCAGCTGATTGAGCACTGTCATGTTGGCGTACATGTAGTAGAGGTAGTAGGCGTACGGCGGGTTCTCGTCGTCGCCCCACTCCTCCGGCACGCGCGCGTCGGCGTCCAGTAGCGGGTTCTCCGGCTTCGACTCATCGTCCACGCTGTCGAACCCTATCACGTGCTGGTGGGGAGGAGGTACTTGTTAACCCACTAACGCCCAGAAGAACACTTACTCTTTAATTCATTTTGACTTTTATTACCAAGTAGTAGAGTTTAAAAAACTTGTCAGTCTCCAATTACATTGGGGGCTAATAGATTATACATACAGACGAATTCAGAACCTCCTATGGTACCTAAGCTACGTCCGTTCCAAATTTCAAGTCCCTGCGTTTAGCCGTTTGGTCTGTGCGTTGATATGTCAGTCAGTCAGTCAGCTTTTCCTTTTATATACTTAGATTTTACAGTAGTATCTTACAGTAAGGAACTTGTTCAGGTCCTCGTTGGCGGCTGGGTCGTTGGACACCTCGAACAGCGGCTGGAAGATGTTGTCCAGGAACTGCTGGAAGTTCTTCATTATCTTGTTCGACTTGAAGATGTCGCTGTTGAGGAGTTGACGTCGGGAAGTTAGCGAGGCGAGGAAAATAGTTAAACCCAGAAGGTAAAACAATAATGGGGAATTTTATTCGACGTTTTATTCACAGATTTTCGGGACTGACAGAACTGTCATTACTGTCAAACGTTGTTTGGAAAGTATGACAGTAATGACAGTTTTCCGCCAGAAAATCTGTCAGAAAACGTCAAAGAAAATTCCCCATTTATGTTTATAACAATGGGGAATTTTCAAACACCAAAAATTTCTTATCTAGATGTCGCTATTGAGGAGTTGACATCGGGAAGTTAGCGAGGTAAGGAAATTAGTTAAACCCAGAAGGTAAAACAATAATTTATGTTTCTAACAATTGGCAACGCGAAATATAACGCGGTGCTATAAGGTATTTATTAATTTTCATTTTAAAATACACTCCACGCCTTTTAATCCCAAAGCGGGTAGGTAGAGGCACTTAGCCAAACGCATTTAACGGTTAACCCAACGTGACAGGGGGTGAGCCCATCGCCGTTATAGGGTTCACACACCGCGCGTTTCATCACAATGTTGTCCTTCACCGCATGAGCGTTTCGTTGCGTACATAGGCTCTGAAAAGAGTCCCATTGGTACACGTCCAGTAGCCGGACTCGAACTCGCGACCTCCCGGTTGCGAGTCAAGTATCCGACCAACTGGACCACAGACGCTCTTAGGAACTCGACCGCAGTTGTGGAATGACTTATTATGTATATGTGTTTTCTGCCGGAGTAAAAAAATAGAGAAACTAGCAAACCCGGCAAACTCCGTTTCGCCACCAGATGGGTTCGTTTCGTTTACCCGCTTTTGTATAATACACTTCACGCCTTTAATCCCAAAGAGGGGTAGGCAGAGGCACTTGTTAAATAGCAAGTACCCACAGTTCACCAAGCGTATTTGACCCAAACGTGACAGGGGGTGAGCCCATCGCCGTTATAGGGTTCACACACCTCGTGGTGTGCGGGTTTCATCACGATGTTGTCCTTCACCGTACGAGCGTTGCGTTAGCCGGCTACTGGACGTGTACCAATGGGACTCTTTTTCAGAGCCTATGTACCCGCTTTTGTGTTGATTTTTTTCCTGAATTTTCTTTGCTACAAACCTCACGGAGCCCGAGACCTTACCAACGAATGCAAAACCGTGGAAATCGGTTCGGGCGTTCTGGAGTTGTAGCGTCAGGGAGGAAAACCCGACTTATTTTTATTAAAATTAAAATAATACACTTCACGCCTTTTAATCCCAAAGCGGGGTAGGCAGAGGCACTTGCTAAAGCAAATGCCCACAGTTCACCAAGCATATTTAACCCAACGTGACAGGGGGTGAGCCCATCGCCGTTAGAGAGGTTCACACACCTTGTGGTGTGCGGGTTTATATAGTAGATAAGTATTTAAATTAATATTTTTATATAGTAGATAAGTATTTAAGTAGGTTAGGTATTATTTACGCCAGTGAACACAAGCCATACTCACAATAGCCTAGGTATCTGTATGAGCCAGCGCACGTTGTCGGAGTGTACGTCGTACTGAATGGCCCAGTGCGCCAGCTTGCTCCACTCGTCCTTGCTCTTGCCGTAGATAGACAGCCTAAGTTCAGCGTTCTGATACTTGCTCTCCTCTAAGTCGGATGCCACTTCCTGGATGGATGGAATCAATTAGTAACAAAG
>SJJU01019573.1:0-10450 GCA_012932125.1 Conopomorpha cramerella
GTGAGCACGACGCATGCAACTGCGTCGAAATGTCGAGTAAAATAACAAAGGTAAACTCGAGCTTGTCTTTGTTTATATTCGCGCCTACATACATACAGCTAGTCATTTAATAAATGACTCGGTGACCGATTTGATACTTAGAACACGTGGCACACGTATTTTCTCTCAAACCCCATCAGAAAACGCGGTGGTGTTTTTTTTTTTTTTTTAATAAAAATGCATATCGACTCTTTTGTAAAAAAAATCCATCTACCTCTAACAGAAGTCGTACTGTACAGCTCGTTTTCAGTGAAACAGTACCAAGTAAACTCTTCTAACAATATTGTTGAGGAACGAATGTGAAAAACGCTTTGCCTGATGTATGTCGGTCGGCTTTAGTTAGTCACTGCCTCTACAATAGAATAATTTTCTTTGACCCATCATTGTTTGCTGTTTCTCCTCGCACGAAGGTCAATCAATATTGGTTATGTTTATACATCGACAGGGTGGTGTGAAAGGTAATGTTTCCTTCTAATGGGCTTGTCGATAAGGATTTATTAACGAGGGTAGGATCGCGGATACCCAGAAGGTTTTCACGAAAAATCTCCCATAGTGTAATATTATGAAACTTTCGTTCTGGACCGCGTTTTTTTTTATCACTATGAACAAGCGTTTGACCAACATCCTGCCTGATGTTAAGCAGCGATGTGGTCTACGACGGAGCACACTTGTTCATTAGGTACCTATTCACCCCAGTGACTTGAAGACCTTCAGACTGTACTGCGCAGGAAACACAGACTCCGGCAAGTCGGCAGTATAATAAAATGTTGACCTAATACAATAACTACGGTATATGGGTGTGAAGGAACATTATGATGATAACAATAACCCTACATAGCATTCACTGTTGTATATTTTTGTATAAAATTGGTATAATCCCTCTGTAGTGAAGGTATTCCTTAACGTTCAAAGTAAGTTTAGACTAAGTGGGAATATTTCCATTTGTTGTATTAAGGGTTAAAGTGTAGCAACAAAATTATAAAATTACAATTTTAAATAATAGGTAACAATAAACCAAAACCAAGCCGTGTGGTGACGGCGAATAGAATACATGTGTCACCACCCCAGCCCAGCTTTTCCCGTCATGGGGGTCGTAAGAGACGACCGAGGGAGCTCTCCAGAGGACGGGCAGCAGCGCTCTTTGTGAGTTAAACCACAACACCACTGCGATCGCCAACCCGCCTGCCAAGCGTGGCGATTACTGGCATTTCACCCCAAATGACGGATCTCATTGGGGGAAGCCCTCGTCCAACAGTGGACGTTATGTGGCTGATGACGAACAATAAACCCAATATTGTTCACCGGGTATATAGGCGCGAATATAATCAAAGACAAGCTCGAGCTTACCTCGTGAGCGCGACGCATGCAACTGCGTCGAAACGTCGAGTAAAATAACAACTTTCATGTCATTATAATTTAAAATCCAAGAGAAAATCTTAAAAAAAAATACACTTCACGCCGTTTAATCCCAAAGCGGGGTAGGCAGAGGCACTTAAAGTCATGTTGTATTAAGAGTTAACAGGGTTTGTTCTTAGAGGCAAGACTTACGCAATAAATACTCAATACCGAATACTGACTATAACAAAACCACAACGCTTTAAAACCAATATAAACTACTCACAGCAACATTTCACAATACGTTGCCTTTGACAAATCCTCTGGCACACACTAAAGTAAGTACCTTGGCACTTTGAAACTCTTAACTAGCTTATGCTAAATAGAGCTTGTAACATTAATTGACCTCTTCGGGCTAAGCCCGGAGATTATCAAGCGGTCCCCCTTTAATTGTTTAATGCCACTATAATTGCAAATAAATCACCGAAATCCTTGAAACCTTAGCGGGCTGGTGAAACTACTTGACTCGCATGGCGTAAATTTGATCCGTCGTTTCTACAGGTTTCTATACAGGAAGAGGCTCAAGAGATTGTGGTTACGTTTGAAGGAGCCACGCCTTGAGGACACGGGTGAAATCCTCTCGCCGAAGCCGATTCGCAGACTTAATAGCTTTCGGTAAATTACTGGGGTGTAGGTATTTGACAACGGATAGTATTTAAACGTGCATCAAAAAAGTCTAACCTAACCTAACTAAAATACTGACTTAGCGACAAAATTAATGATTTGGTCTTCTAATTGCCATTCTGATGATAACTTTGGCTTTTTAGGTGTGCAAGTTAGTAATTTTGATGTACAGTTTATTATTTTCATTTGACAACTGACTATTCATATTGTCACTTATTTTGTCGCCCAGTGTTCTATACCATGCTGTTCTGGGATGTGAATAGAATTCACCAGCTGTCTTTCTTCCTGGCATGAAGTAGGAACCGACTAAGGCATCCAAAGATTTAAGTTGCCAGAAGAACCGGGAAGAAACTGGCAACTGAAATGAGGTAAATTGCGAGTGATACCTATACTGGTAGTTTTTTAATAAACCACAATAGCTACTTATTCTGTTATCAAAAATAAAAATAAATACACTTCACGCCTTTTAATCCCAAAGCGGAGTAGACAGAGGCACTTGCTTAATAAGCAAATTCCCACGGTTCACCGAGCGTATTTAACCCAACGTGACAGGGGGTGAGCCAATCGCCGTTATAGGGTTCACACACCTTGTGGTGTGCGGGTTTCATCACGATGTTGTCCTTCACCGTACGAGCGTTGCGTTGCGTACATAGGCTCTGAAAAAGAGTCCCATTGGTACACGTCCAGTAGCCGGACTCGAACCCGCGACCTCCCGGTTACAAGTCAAGTATCCGACCAATTGGACCACAGACGCCCACTGTTATTCCATCATCAAATAACCCGATAGCAATTTCAACAACAGTAATAATAATTTGTTGTCCCAATATTCCTATTCTGCCGTAACCATGACAACCACACCACCATACCTATGCATACACCTGAGTCCGGGCCAGTTCCATTCAATTCACCTAAATTACCTCATTAGAGCGAAGCTACGGGAAACATCGAATACACGACCAATTTAAATATACCCTCCAAATGTACTGTAAATGTATAGAGTTGGACATACCTTAATATTTGGTTGTGTAACTCTATATGGCCTGTCGTATTCATACCTAGAGACGTAGGTCCGTCATCATTGAACTAAGATAAACGGCTGAATACATACTGAAGCTATGAATTGTTTCAATCGAAACAATGACCGAGTGAAATGGCCGTATATTAAGCGAATAAACACACCCTTATTGTTATTAACATAAGAGCTAGTCGAGGACAAAAGGTAAAACGTCGGTGTTGTGACACACGCAGCGACTGCAGCGCTGAGAAAGATCACAGTTCTTAGCTGTGCGCGAAGAATAATGACCCTTAAGTGGTCCTGAAAACTCAATCATTAAGCACATATTCCAGCGATGCAACTACAAAAGTGAACCACATTTGAGCCCCTCACCACTAGTCCAAGCAGAATGTCCATTTTAGTTAAAAAAAATACACTTCACGCCTTTTAATCCCAAAGCGGGGTAAGCAGAGGCACTTGCTAAGGAAATACCCACAGTTCACCTAGCGTATTTAACCCAACGTGACAGAGGGTGAGCCCGCCGCCGTTATCGTTATAGGGTTTACACACCGTGTGGTGTGCGGGTTTCATCACGATGTTGTCCTTCACTGTACGAGCGTTGCGTTGTATACATAATCTCTGAAAAGAGTTCCATTGGTACATGTCCAGCAGCCGGTCTCGAACGCGCGAACCTCCCGGTTACTAGTCAAGTATCCGACCAACTGGATCACAGACGCTTTCGCATGCCGTGCCGTAATATCAGTGCAAACTAACCTTTATTGTAACCAGTAGTGTATCTAAATCCCAATTTACAGATACATGTAAATGAATGTTCACATTCAGGGTAACGTCGTTCACAAGACGACAGTTCCGCAAACCCTTTTGCATTTATGTATCTACTAATTCTGTCTTGGCTCTAAAAGCTTGTGTACAATGTACTACGACTGTTTTACGACCGAGCTGTATAGGAGACTCGGCCGTTTGCCGTTTTAGTGTCACTGTTTGACGTGCTTAATAGTCTGTCTACGTACTGTGTAGTGCCAGTCTCCTAGCTGACTCTCCCAATGAGATGAGCTTAAAATATCTTCCCATCCCTTTCTAATCGGTGTCGAATGATAGAGACAGTTGACAAGCTGCTGTTCCGGTCAACTCGCTCGGAATTAACAGCAGAATACGAGTACCTGCCAAGTGTTTTTAGAGTTCCTTAAAAGTGTATTAGTTTGTAACACAGTTGCATAATGGGCTGCGAATACTTTCAGGTAGCTGTGATGAATTATAGGGGATTCGGTTACAGTTGCAAGGGTTAAAAAATAATAATTACTTTAGTATGTCACTTACATATACAGGGCAAATATGAAATTCCTTTCTCATCTTTAAAATTCACGTTTAAAACCTTCTCTGGACAAATAATTCAAGAACAAAATTAGCCAAATCGGGCCATCCTTTCTCCAGTTTAACGAGGCGAACGAACAGTAATAAAATGTAATGTATATAAAATGACAGATTTTTTTCGACTTGATTTAAAAATTGAATTTGAAGTACAAACAACAATGTTCAAAATTCTTATCTCAAAATTCTGTTAAACCAGCACAAAATGAAAAACAAATCCTAATACCGTTCAAACAAGCACGCTTTTGTGATGTCAAGATTTTTTTGCTTGACAACCCTTTATTAGCTCTTAACCGAATGGATGCAAAGCCCCCAGTCTTGGCGTAACCGAGCTGAATGCAGACGGGACTTATTACAGAGACATTCTCAAGATAATCTAACCATCCTTTATATGGAATACCAACGAAGTACTGTCTCACAGACAGACGAGGTTCTGTAGAAAGACTATGTCCACCAGTGAGCACAAATAGTAAGCATATATGTAGAAACTCACACTGAATTCCCTTAGAGTGTTTTGTCCCTATTGTACGCTGGTTATAACGCTTCTGGCGAGTTTGGTACAAGTGATGAGGTATTGAGTGTCAGAGGGGAAACAAAGAATAGTTTCGAAGAGCGTCTGTGGTTCAGTTGGTCGGATACTTGACTTGTAACCGGGAGGTCGCGGGTTCGAGTCCGGCTACGGGACGTGTACCAATGGGACTCTTTTTCAGAGCCTATGTACGCAACGCAACGCTCGTACGGTGAAGGACAACATCGTGATGAAACCCGCACACCACAAGGTGTGTGAACCCTATAACGGCGATGGGCTCACCCCCTGTCACGTTGAGTTAAATACGCTTGGTGAACCGTGGGCATTTGCTTACTAAGCAAGTGCCATACCACAGGATAACCCGGAGAACGGCAAAACGTCATCCATATCAGGTAGATATACCATTTACGCGAACCAAACGGTTTGAGTCTACTTCGGAGTGCGAACCGCCAGGATGTGGAATGATTTGCCAGAGTCTGTGTTTCCTGCGCAGTATATTCTGGAGATCTTCAGGTCACTGGGGGTAAATCGATACCTAACAAACAAGTGTGTTTAATCGTAGACCACGTCGCTGTTTAAAATCAGGCAGAATGGTGGTAGGCATGTTCACTGCGTTAAAAAAAAACAATTATTTTTATACGTACTTCCAATAATTCCAATATCTTAGTAACTTAGACATTTCGAAAACGGTAATATGATCCTGAATGTAGATATTCTTCTCTACTTTATCTTTTCCTTCTTTTCTCAAAGATTCTTTTCGACGTTCTGGTAATAATATATTTTTTAAATAAAATATTCTAACGGAGTTTGTGCCACAAACAGTGTTTCCAAGTATTCCCTTTTGTTTACAAGACGTCCAGGCGCGGCGACGGACGCTCCAGGATTTAGGCTCGCCATTGCCAACATCGTAAAGTTCAGCTTTACAGCATTTTAATAACACAACAGCACATGGCAATCTCTGCCAGAAAGGAGCAATCATAACGTTCATAAAATTAGAATCATACAGGCCGTTTTAGACCGCTCCGTTTTCTTGCCTTTTGCATAGAGACATACATGTAGGGCCTTACTAATAATGGCGGAATTACTATTTGGAAGATACACAAAGCTCAACTTAACTTGTCAGTTGTATATCAAATACGGAATAACCAGTTCAAGTAGACCTGTAATAACCGTTGTGTAAGTGACAACGCGTTTATTGCCAAGGGGGTTAATGATTAATATAGAGACATTTATGTACCATTGTTGTTTTTGTTCATCATCATCATCAGCCCATACTTGTCCACTGCTGGACATAGGCCTCTCCAATTGCACGCCACTGTGATCTGTTTTCGGCATCTCGCATCCAGCTTCTGCCAGCCATCTTGCGTATATCATCAGTCCACCTTGCCTGAGGTACCTTGCTTGTTTTTGTTATTTAAATTATTATTTCATTATGTTACAGTTTAACCTATTTTGTAAATATTAGGTAACAAACTTAGACTGAAAATGTCGCAGTGGCACATAGCTGCAAGGACATTTTTTTTTTGTAATACGTGATCAATAAATAAATAAATAAATGATATAATAGCTGGTTTCTTGAGTCGTGTAAACTGTTATGGTATGCTATTTTACATAACAACTCGTAGAGGCAAGTTAATCGCTCTCATTTCTTGCTCTAGTTGCTGTCTGAATGCTCCTTAAAATATTTTTTCAAAATAAAGCTCTCCGATAAAAAAAAGGTAAAAGCTCTTTGCTCTTTGCTTCTCATCCACAAGTAAAGTTTCCACTTTGCGTAACACGAAAGTTGCACGCAAATAATAATATGATAAAAATCACAAATTTAAAAATAACACGATTCCACGTGGGAACACTGTTTCGCCATTATTCTTCGCCGTTCGCGATGGAACTTCGAACACTCAACTCGGGAATATTTTGTTCCGGTAAAACGAAGAGCGGGAAGAGAGTAGCCGAAGTACTGAAACTACAACAGAACTGCTGGGACAGCCGTTTTAAACAAACCAATAAATTCGACCGACGAAGACATTTCGAAGTGAAATAAAAAGAAAATACAATATTACGCGACGCGACCCACAGATCAGCTGTCATCAAAAGGAATAATTCTCAAAGAGATTCATTCTCTATTATATATCTAATCATAGAAGAGTTTGTGAAATTGCCCAATGATAAGCATAATACTAATAAGCATAATAGCAAGTTTATCTTCCAAGAATTCTAGAATAGAGTTGAGTACATCTGTTGAATTTATTGCTAAACTTGTTTGATGTTCTCGGAATGGTAAAGTTTGATGAAAATACGAAAAAAAAAAACGAAGTAAGATAACGACCCTTCTGTAAGTGGAATTCTTTGATCGCAAAGCGTATTTAACGTCGCTGTATGAAAGTTATATGTTTTGGGCGAATTTTTCGTTTGATTTTTTTTTTCTTGCGATGGACCTTTGTAGGTACGCCCTACGAAAGTAAAGACGAGAAAGTTTTTTCCCCCCACGGCTACCTCACGCTTGAAAAATACGCAATCTCCTGTACAAATAATGGGAGTTAATACGGATTTTGCCGAAAACTGTTGGGGATCAAAGATTCACAAGTGTGCTTGGATTTAATCTGGATGGACCATTTTTTTTTTCGGTTAACCACAGATATACCTAGACAAGAAAGTGAGTAGGTAGTAATATTTTTATAAATATTTGTTATAAAATTTTGAGCTGATTCCATTGAAGATTTTACGGAGCCTAATTACTAAATTTAACTTGTAAAAAATAAATAAATACACTTCACGCCTTTTAATCTCAAAGCGGGGTAGGCACTTGCTTATTAAGTAGCCCACGGTTCACCAAGCGTATTTAACCCAACATGACAGGGGCTGAGCGCATGCATCGCCGTTATAGGGTTGACACACCTTGTGGTGTGCGGGTTTCATCACGATGTTGTCCTTCACCGTACGAGCGTTGCGTCGCGTACATAACTCTGAAAAAGAGTCCCATTGGTACACGTCCAGTAGCCGGACTCAAAATCCGCGACCTCCCGGTTACAAGTCAAGTATCCACAGTCAGTATCCGTAGTCAACTGGACCACAGACGCTCTAATCTAATTTAACTTGTTTTCAATAAAATTACAGTGTGAGTAAGGAATACAATTCAGTATTAATTGCTCCTACAAAGTCAAAAAGTAATCAATCTCTCTAATTCGAGCCTTACTAAGGTTTCGCTATAAATGGTCAGTCGGATTATCGTGATGGGATACAAGCGATTATCTACCTAAAGTAATCTGATAATATTTAGTAAATACGGCGGAATGGCAGCGTGATTAATAAAAGATTAGTGTGTATTTTTTTTTATTTACTAGCTGACCCCGCAAACCTTGTTTTGCTTATATACACACATCAAAAGTGTCGACAGAACAAGAACATTTTCAGCTCTAAAATAAAATCAAATTTATTTAAATCAAATTTTATCTTCTGGGTTGGTCTCCTACCTAATTCCCCATGCCTGTATCAATGACAGTATGTTATAGCACTTATAACGATGAAATAAAGAATTTTGACTTTGACTTATGACCACATTATGAATGAATTCAGTTTTTGTAAAATATATTCTTGATTGCAATCTTTTGTAATGTACTTGATCCCTAGACACTTTTGATGTGTGTATATTATTAACAGTGTTTCTTTGCTATTATATATTTTTTTTTACTAACACTAGTTGTTTAAGTTTTACTAACACAATGTACCTTGTTGTGCGAAATAAATTATTATTATTATTTTGGTTTTAACTTTTTAAGTTCTCGACTTAGGTCGGTGTAATGATAGACGCGGGCCAAACGAATATCATATTATAGGTGTGATGGTACATTATAGGTGTGTAGTGTCTCTTGCGTGCATGTTGTATCTTGTGTATTATTATTATTTTTTTCTTTTGCTATTTCCTCGGTATTACACCGGACTCTTAGTAGTGACGGGCGGAAGCCAAGTCAAAACAATTATTATTATATGCATGTATTATACATATAAACCTTCCTTGAAAAATCACTCTATCTACTAAAGAAGACCGCATCATATTTCGTTGCCCAGTTTAAAAGATATAAGCATACATAGGGACATTCAGTGGATGGTGACTTTGTTTTATACAATAACGGCGATGGGCTCACCCCCTGTCACGTTGGGTTAAATACGCTTGGTGAACCGTGGGCATTTGCTTTAGCAACTCTGCCTACCCCGCTTTGGGACTAAAATGCGTGAAGTGTAGTTTTTTTTTTACTCTCAGGAATGGAAATTAAACTGCGGATAACTCCACGTGTTACAAGTATTTCCATATAAGGAAAAGTTCCTTTCAGAAGAAGTATAACATCACACGCCGAACTATTTTTAACCAACTTTACACGAGGAAAATGAAAAAAAAAACTGTTTAACAGTATAAGGTAACGGGGAGGCTAGCGCGCGTCAATAGTTTAGTTCTAACAAACTTGTCGTTATCAGATGACGGCGGGTCACGCGACTGCTGATGTGAAGGTAAGGTTCGATTCACATAGATCGAGAAGCGAATTTTGTCCCCACGAAAAACAAGTCTTAGGCGTTTTTTTTTTAATGAAATGCGCACAGAAATTATATTATTAAATAATTAAATAGTGGACTCGACAGACGTTGTCCTGTCTTAACTATTAATAATATATAGTATAGTTTGAAGGTCTTCAAGTCGCGGGTGAATAGGTACCTACTGAACAAGTGTGCTCCACAGTAGACCACATCGCTGCTTAACATCAGGCAAGATGGTGGTCAAACGCTTGTTCATAGTGATTAAAAAAAAATGTTTATAAAATTAGTATAACCTCCAGGATGGCATGTGTCCAGCAGAGGATGTCACGAAATACAAACTATTCTTTAAGGAAACGCGCACTGACATGATATTAAATGTTTAAAACGGGCAAATAACGAAGGTAAGCTGAATGCTTATCTTTGGTTAATTTCGCGCCGCTATACCCGGTTTAAATTACTTTTAATCGTATATACAATACACATACCTATGTAAAAACATATGAAATGATTGAGCGTCTCCTTTCTGTGCAAGATGAAACCAATTTCATTCATCCTTCTTGAGCTGTAGCAGTTAGGTAGGTCTGCACTTAAAATATTAAATTTCATTTCTGATAGTGGCTTTACCTCTGCCCTATTTATTCGTCTAAAAACACGTTTTTTGTTACTTAATTTAATAATAACCCTGTATTATTAGGGTAATGGTTGTTTTTAATTGGTTTCGCATGCGAAATATAAAAATAAGTAACTATTTTTAAAGCTTCTGTAAATACTAGGGAACTTTTTATCTGATGATGTATTTAACACTTTGTGGACAATTATCCAGGAAACAGCATAAGTTTTTCTGCAAGTATTGTTTAAGCCGTGTGGTGACGGCGAATAGAATACATGTGTCACCACCCCAGCCCAACTTTTCCCGTCATGGGGGTCATAAGAGGCGACCGAGGGAGCTCTCCAGA
>SJJU01019578.1:0-13339 GCA_012932125.1 Conopomorpha cramerella
GTGACAGGGGGTGAGCCCATCGCCGTTATAGGGTTCACACACCTTGTGGTGTGCGGGTTTCATCACGTCCATTAGCCGGACTCGAACCCGGGATCTCCCGGTTACAAGTCAAGGGCCCGACCAACTGGACCACAGACGCTCCATATTATATCCATATTATAACATATGATACATTAATTTCGACCAAATTTGATTACCATAAAAACGGTTCTAGTGAGTTAATCTTAAAAGATAGAGAGAGATAGAGACATATTGTCGCGGACACTTTTTTAGATCATTTCAAGAGAAATAATTCTTTCATCACATTTTCCATTTTTTCCTTCTTCGATAAATGGTCTATTCAGCATAAAAATATTTTTTTCAATTTGAACCTGTAGTTCCTGAGATTAGCACGTTCAATCAAACAAACAAACTCTTCAGCTTTATAATATTAAATAGATATTTTTTTATCACTAGTTGGTGACAAATATTTATTTCGTCGTGAGAGGGTCTGTGGTCCAGTTGGTCGGATACTTGACTTGTAACTATCGATTATATATTTTACTATCGATTAGGAATCCCTAGTGCCATATATCTACAGTTAAATAAAATTAACCGTGGACCCGTCAACGGGTGAACTCAACGAGACCCCGAGTAAAGACTGTCGAAACAGTCGAAAAAGAAATATCATCAGGGACGCCCGTTTCTTTTCAATCATGGCGACGAACCGTCGAGAGTGAACTGCGTACCGCAGGAGTGAGCTGGAGCGAGGCCAAGAGCGTTGCTGAGGACAGGAAGGCGTGGTGTGACTTTGTCAAGGCCCTCTGCACCTCTGGAGTGCCGTAGGAACACAACAACAACATACAAATAAGTTAAACACCGAAATTGCACACACTAAAAAGATAAATAACAAGTACACTCAAAATACATTGTTAGGAGAAACTTAACCCTTGGCTGCATAGTGATGTAATACTACGTCAGTATAATTATCCTCGAATTTTATTTTTCTAGTCGTCCCATCTACAGATTGTTAATTATTTTCAAAGGTACAACTATTGTTTATTGTCAAAGGTACAACTAATACGTATGAAAGCAGTTTTAACTTGAGACCACTTTTAATTTTTTATTTTTTCCCATGATGCAGGCCACATAATTTAAGATGGATAGGTTTTTATTCAGACAAAAATCATGCAGTTAAGGGTTAAATACAAGAGACTAGATACATTACAATAAACAAAACGCTGCGCAGAAGGGACGTTTGCTCACACCAAAAAAAAACTAGAATTGCAATCCAAAACTAACGTTTAGAACAAAACGAGTAAAGTGTACGAAAAAGTATCTTCTATCCATTATTGCGTATCAGGGTAAATCGAGACCCTTTTGCTGGCTTGAGATCTGGCACACGCTCATTAGGAACTGCTCAGTGCGAGTTAGTACGCTTTTGATTGCCTTGTCCTTAACTTATGTGTGTATTAATGATTGTTTTTCCTATTGTTTCTTTTATTTTATTTTATTTTTTTCTCGTGTGTGTTAGTTCTTAAGTTGGTAAACATAAACATAAATCTGGATAGAAACTGTCAAATTAACTAGTAGTAAAAGTGACTGAGTTTGAATCCAGAAGTAACATCAAAAACAATACAATAAACATATGTAATGAATGTATTTATCTGGAATCCAGATGAACAAAGGATTTTGAATATTCATATTGTATACATATTTTCCAAGAAATCCAACGACTATTATTAACTGATATGAACAACTTAACTAAATATTATCAACATGTTTCAATGAATGTTAATATTTTATTTATATAATATGTACTGAATTGACCTCAATGAATAAAATAAATACTTCGCGCCTTCAATCCAAAAGCTGTATAGGCAGAGGCTAAGCAAATATCCACGGTTTATTAAACTCGAGCTTGTCTTTGATTATATTCGCGCCTATATACCCGGTTAACAATACAAAGTCTGTGCGCGTTTCATTAAAACATTACCTAATTATTGGTTCCACATTTCTTTTAAGGTATTCGCAGAATCTCCAGAAGATATAAAAAAGATTGAACAAATTGGCCTGAATCCTCACGCACAGTCACGGCAAAGTGACATTTTTCCCTACCAATGAACAAGTTCCGGGATACTCAACTAAAGAAAATAGAAGTTTTATTGACGTCACGTCGTCCGGCGGGACGTGGCCATGAAAGGGTTAAGGATATTGATGTCCAATCTAATCTCTTCCGCCCCCAGAGGACCCCTTTGTATTTGAAGAAATATAACACGCTAGTGCACTGATATAAGTCGAAAACAGATAACAGTTTTTAAATTAAATATAAAAAAAAGTTGGTACATAAATTTTATGTATCAACTTAAGAACTAACACACATGAGAAAAAAATAATAATAAAAGAAATAAAAGGAAAAACAATCATTAATACACACATAAGTTAAGGACAAGGCAAGCGTACTGTAGTGTATTAGCCTTACATTGATGTTGGTCTAAGTGATGAGTTCTGTCGTCTCGTGCCACCTACTACGCGGGATGCGGGAGTGTGACACACGGCTGTCAACCGCCGCACGGTGAAGACGTAGTTGGTGAGCTAGCGAGCCGATATTGGATTATTCAGGTATTTATTATACTGGTATCTTAACTGGAAAGGATACTACACGTACCAAATCGCACTCAGCAATACCTACTGAACGTGTGCCAGATCTCAAGCCAGAAAAAGGGGTCTCGACTCAGCATAATGCGACAGTTACCTGCGGCGCTAGTGTTCCGCCGATACTCGTTATAGAGAGAAGCCACACATCAACTCCTAGTTATAAGATATACTTACATAAACAGTACAACAAATAAGTTGTTGAGTGGCGTGCAAGAGGCCTATGTCTAGCAGTGGACAAATATGGGCTGATGATGATGATACTTACGTTCTTAATCCCCAAAATGGTTGGACAGGATCACAAGGACTCTTCAGCCCCATTTAGCATAGAATTAAATATACTGTCAATATGTGGGTAGAAAAAGTGTTACAAGTCGCTCGACGTTCGCTCATACTTAAGTCCTGTGGTACCTCATTGGGAAATTACAAAGGGACTTTACAAGATGGCGCCACGCCGTCCAGTCCTCTGCGACTGCGCTGGCATCGGACCAGCTCAGCCCCGCAACTCAGCTCAACAAAAATAGAGCACAAAAACAAACCGATAAAGGTAGACAGCAATGGCAAGAAATCACTTTAAATATTCAACACTCACACGCCAAAAGTTCCTTCTCGCACACTTAAGCACTCGAAGTTTCACAAAAATCCGATAGGTGGCTAGTTTCTAAAAGACTAAGTCTCTTTGTCAGTTTGTGTGAAGTTGCTACCTACTACTAAATATACATTAATGTATTAATAAGTCAACAGCGAAGGTTATTTACACGATTGTTGAAGTTTAGTTTCATAAATAGAACTTTATTAAATCTATATTTATCAATCCAAAATTGCTTTCTATCTACTTATGATTAGAGACCTCAAAAAGTTGAAGAAAAATTCAAGAAGAGTCAGTGCAGGCAATGTTCGCACTGTAGTTCTGGGCTCTTAGAAGAATTGGACTCGGGTATTCCTTGCCTGGCGTACGAGGCTTCTCAAAATGGATATCGGAGCCATACGTCTTGAAGCAGGTTTAGCGACACCTGCACAAACGGTCCCGCGGCGACGGCGGCGGAGCCGCCTGGTCCTTTTGCCGTCGTAAAATAGGAGCATAGGAGGAGTGGACGAATCCGCACACACCATGCGCTCCGAGGTGGAGCTCACAGGAGCTGGTCGCGCGTTGCGCGGCGCCTGAGAATATCCTATGGATTCCTAGAACCTACCCATAATTAGCGATAGCTGAAGGCTATCAGGGGGTTTTAATCAGTAGGAGTCTGATACAACCCCGTCGCCGTCCCCATAGGAACAGGGTGTCCATGAGGATTTCACTCTCGTCAACCAAAAGAGATCAGGTAATGTATAATATCTACAATCACCGTCCACTCCGAGGTGGAGTCCACAGGGGCTGATCTTGCATTAGGCGGTGCCTGAAGAATGTCCTATGCCTTCCCAAAACCCACACATCATTAGCGATACCTGAAGGTCATCGGAGGGGTTTTAGTCAGTAGGAGTCTAACAAAAGTCCATGGGGACGGGCGACGGACCGCTATGGAGCGAATTCCGTCTCGTCAGCAAGAAAAGCAGGTATGGTAGGTATGATATCTACAGTCGGACTCGGAATCTAGTCTACCAACCTAAGTACTTTTGGAGACCTTCAAAACTTTGCTCTTCAACTTGATGAAGTATAATTCGAAGCCACGTAGGTACAGTCGATCAGAATTCTGCTCTACTTACCAACTTCTTGGAAACTCCACTTAATATAATTAGACAATAATTACGTCGGCGACGAGAATCGAACCCGCGACCGTTGCCCTGACCACTAGTACATCGTTTGTATCGTCATCTACTACATAAAAATAAGTCGGGTTTTCCTACCTGAACGCACGAACCGATCTCCACGGTTTCGGCTCCGTGAGGTTCATAGCAAAGAAAATTCAGGAAAAATTTCAACATAAAAGCGGAAAATATTTTTTTTTCCATAATATTGTGCCATCTCTGATACATAGCATGTACTCCAAACCAATTATTCCTTTGAATAAGTCCAGAGAAGTTTAGTATGTAGAGAAAATAAAAAAATAGTGACATCCACTGTTGGACACAGGCTTGGTTATACTTATTTTATATTCATATTAATAGTTAAGACAGAACAACGTCTGCCGGGTCCACTAGTTTTAATATAAAAAGCACTACAATTTGCATTGAATTTGACAGGTAAATCGAGTTGAGACTTTAACACCAGGAAATAGGGCATATTTTAAACTGTACAGTTGGCCAGCGGAAAACGCCCGGATTACGCTACTAGAGTACCTTATGTTTGAAAACACGCAACCCACAGTGAAACACTTGAATGATGTTTTTATGAACATTGTGACATAACTTTAACATAAGCGTAGTAGACGAGTCACGCACGCCTATATTCCATAAGCTCTAGCCACACAGCCGGCAGCGGCGCGGCGCGGCTGTAACAGCAACGAACTCCGAAACTCCGAAAGTTAGGTCAAAAGTTACATTAAAAAATACACTTTACGCCTACTAACCCACTTCTTATAAATAAATAAATAAATATTTTACAACAACACACACATTGCCTTCATCCCATGTTAAGTAGCTAAAGCACTTGTGTTATGGAAATCAGACTACGAAATATACTTAATGTGTCATTTACTGAATTATTTTTTAAATGTTTAATTACAATTACCTTCTTATTTTTAATATGTTCTTACGAAAATTGTTGCTGCGTGGCAAATGGCCCCTGCTGTTGCGTCGCTGTGTGGCAAATGCTTTAAAGGGTTAGGCTTAAATAATTTTAACGAAAAAAAATATTCGACATAGTTCTCTTTTGCAGTCGTTGTTTACCTAATAATGCGCGATATTAACAATTGATTGTAGAGAGAGAATGACAAAAGTATCTAATAATAAGTAATGTCAACATTTAAGAAGGGGAAGCGATGAGATGCAAATGGCTTTTTAAATCTCATTTTCAAAATTAATTCTTCGCTACAATTATTAAAGTGTTAAGTAGTGGACGCCCCGCGATTTCATTCGCGTAGTTTAGTAGTACTTGCATCCCAAATTTAAAGCGTCTAACTTGAGCCGTTTAGATTTTTCATACAAAAGAATTTTCCCGTTTATTTCCGTTTCCGTGAGAATTTCAGAAATTCCTTTCTTAGTGCACCCCTATGGTACCTAAGCTAAATTTCAAGTGTCTACGTTTTGTCGTTTGGGCTGAGCGTTGATATGTCAGTCAGTCAGCTTTTCCTTTTATGTATTTAGGTGTGGTGAAATTAGTGTAATAATGTGCTGGTGATGAAACATAATGTAGTGAGAGTGAGAAGTAAAGGAGAGGACTCCTATTTGATCAATTTGTTATTCCCGTGTAATGTTCCACGCAGCATTGAAATGTGATGATCCACCCTCGCGTTTTAATGATATTTTGTCGATTGACGACTTTATCAATAGACTGTGACAATGACACGAACTATATAATATTGAAAACGAAGAGTTATTACTTTTTTTGTAGCAGAATTGTCGGCTTTAGGCATAAAAGCCAAGTTTAAAAAAAAAACATTTTTAGAAGAACCCGCATCAAATACTTTTGCTCTAGGACTGCTTATTACGAACACATTACAGGAGAAGGTAACTGTACGATCCACGATCGGAAAATTAACGCCAGAGAGAGATACTTTGGTCGCGTCTGCCACCAATTGCTCCTTGAGCAAGGTTATGGCTTTAGTCTAAGGATGAGAATGTCATAAAGGAACAGCCAACCAGTGCTGACAAACAAAATCACCTACATTCACTATGAGTCAGTGCAAGACGGCACTGCCAAGTATCAGATGCTGTGCGTCTTGCAAGTTTAGTTGTTGCGCATTTACTTAATGAATAATTGAAAATTTGCGCATCCGAAAATTCAGTATTTTTGACACGAGCGCCAACGCAGTCTGCCCTCAAGCGTCTTCTTTCCCGCCTTCGGGCCGCTCACTCGAGCCTGAGCTGAGCGCGCCCGCGTCCCCCGCCACACCGCGCGGCCCCGCCTCACGCCTTGCGTCCCCCGCTACCGCGCCGCTCGTCTCTTGTTCGCGGCTAAACTTTGTACGGCTGGCACCGACTCCAAAAAACAATACTGGTATAACTATTGTGAAGCTGGTTTAACTTTAATTACTTTGACATAGTTTAGGAAAATTATTAGATATTAGGTTAGGAATTATTTTTTAATTTTTAGTTTTTTTTGTGTTCACGCATTTGAAGTCGGTTTTATTTTTTTTAATATTATTTTATAATATATACTAGTGGACTCGACAGACCTTTGTCCTATTTAACTATTATAATGAATTTTATTTTATTTTTACTTAATTATTATGAATATAAAATTAGTATAACCTCCGGGTAGGCCTGTGTCCAGCAGTGGATGTAACGAAATATAAAAAACTATCCCATCTCTCAAATTGGACGAAATTACATATAAATGCCAACTTTTGTGACTATCGGTAGCCTTGGTGAAGAGTTCATTAGGAACAAACGTCATGACACTGCATTTTTATATATTAACCCCCTTAGCAATAATAAAAAAGTTATACAACCATTTACCACTTAAATAACTAAACATTCATAAACCTTGTATACGACGCGTGACTAATAATGACCTGATGAGGACTGTATAACTATTCTATTAACTTATGACACCGTGTGTGGTCGACATTAGGTTTTGACATAAACCATAGAGATTTGGACCTATCGGCTAAGGAAATGTTTCGTTCCAAAACATAAGATTTGTTTCTAAAGGAACACAACACTGAGTTTATTTCTTTATTTAAACATTTGAGGCCATAATTAGACCGCAATAAATAAACCGTATACGTCATAAGGCAAGACTTTTCGCTTGTTCAGCATGTGATTCATCATCATCATTAGCACATACTTGTCCTCTCCACTCCAGCATTGGATTATGAACTTAAATTAATTTGATTAAGATAAGAAGAGGTCAAAGTTTAACGAGAAGTTTAAATTCAGTTTAAATACGGAGTCATTTCCTGTTTCATGTTCTTCAAGGAGTTACCCACGTAAGTAATATTATGTGTTTTTTAAACACATTGAACAAGCGTTTGACCACCATCCTGCCTGATGTTAAGCAGCGATGTGCTCTACGATGGAGCACACTTGTTCATTAGGTACCTATTCACGCCAGTGACTTGAAGACCTTCAGACTGTACTGCGCAGGAAACACCGACTCTCTTAACATAAGGTAGAATGGTCAAATGCTGTGTTAGAAAAAACAAAACGTAATACGAGTAGATCACAGTGGCGTGCAATTGGAGAGGCCTATGTCCAGCAGTAGATAAGTATAGAATGATGATGATGATCAACATTAAGTACTTACGTGGGTATAGAGTTGAATTTTTGATCTGAATTTAAACTTCTCGTGAAGCTTTGACCTGTTCTTATCTTATTAAACGCAAATTAAAGTAAAATAATTTTAACTGTGATTAAAAAAAGGATTTTGTATATATTATTGTTTAGGTATCTCAGTTCCCAACTATTCTTCTACCGAGTGTATAGTAAAATAGAGGAACCTTCTTTATTGAAGTCAGTTCAAAACTGATAATATAACTACCACTTTCTTGGCCTAATCTTAATATATAAAAGTAAAAGCTAACTGACTGACTGACTGACATATCAACGTACAGCCCAAACGGCTAAACGTAGGCCCTTGAAATTTGTATATATATATATATTGTATTGTGTTGTATATATATTGGAAAGGACATAGCTTAGGTACCGCAGGGGTGCACTAAGAAAGGAATTCCCGAAATTCCCACGGGAACAGGAATAAACGGAAAAAATCTTGTATGAAAAATCTAAACAGCTCATCTTAGCCACTTGAAATTTAGCCTTCCTCGATAAATGATCTATTCAACACAAAAATAAAAATCAATTCGAACCAGTAGTTCCTGAGATTAGCGCGTTCAAACAAACACACTCTTCAGCTTCATAATATTAGTATCATCATCATCAGCCCATACTTGTCCACTGCTGGACATAGGCCTCTCCAATTGCACGCCACTGTGATCTGTTTTCGGCTTCTCGCATCCAGCCTTTGCCAGCCATCTTGCGCATATCATCAGTCCACCTTGCCTGAGGGCGTCCTACACTCCGTTTGCCGAGACGCGGTCTCCACTCAAGAACTCGTTTGCCCCAACGGTCATCGGTTCTACGGCTAATATGGCCGGGCCACTGCCACTTCAGCTTGCTAAAACGATGAGCTATGTCGATGACTTTGGTTCTCTGTCGGATCACCTCATTTCTGATTCGATCCTTCAGAGAAACGCCGAGCATAGCCCTTTCCATAGCACGCTGTGCGACTTTGAGCTTGTGGGCCATATTAGTCTTGATTGTGTGAAAACATCATCAAGTGTCAGGGCTCTTCAGCCCTGAAAAATGGTATAGCCAAGTGGTATAATTTCAGCTCCATTAACCCATTGTTTGTTTGGTGCGTGGGTAATGTGGTTTTACAGCATGTCTCCAACCGACTGACTGAGGGCGGGCGGGCGGTGGAACGAATGCAGCGTTTACCCAAGGTCGCGGCGACCTCACCACTCAGACAATCAATATGCTGGCGTGTGAGGAACATCTGCTGGAACAGGCAAAGGTTGAACGTGACGTACTTACGTGACAAACATTGTCTCTTGTTAATTATGGCACAATAAAAAAAACACAATTATGTCCCATTGACTATCTTTTTTTTTTAAATATTTTTATTTTTACTACAACCATATAACACACACATTGCCTTCATCCCATGTTAAGTAGCTAAAAAACTTGTGTTATGGAAATGAGACAACGAGATATATTTACTTATATAATTTTTTTTTCATTTAAATATTTAAATAAAACATCCAGACACATCCAACAAGTGCTTAAAGCTCATCATCTAAGCACCTGTCAGCGGTGGGAATCGTACCCACGGCCTTACCGAGCGGAGGCAGACATGCTGACCACTACACCAACGGGCCCGTTGAACTATTGATTGAGTTCTTTGTTATATAATTAGGTATATAAGGTTGCTGTCTGAAGGTCTTCAAGTCACTGGATTGAAGAGGTACCTAATGAACAAGTGTGCTCCATCGTAGACCACACCGTTGCTTAACATCAGACAGGATGGTGGTCAAACGCTTGTTAATTGTTTGTCACTGTGTTTAAGAAAAATGAATTAACGAGTTTTGAATTTTATCTAAAAACAAAAAATTAAAAGCATTTTGTTATATGGCTATTGTCCATAAAAAACAGGGGTTCAGTGACGGAAGGTAATGTTTCTCTAGTATTTTTCTTTTTTCTCGGTCATATTTTACCTGGTATACACCCGAAGCAAATAAGCGCCTTCAAAGAAGTACTTATCTTATCGAGGTGTGTACATATCCCACCTTCGCTAAGACAAGGGCATAGCTGCCACGTTACTGCAGCGCCTCGGGCATGTTCGATTCCACTGCATCATGCGCAAGTGCGCCAGCTCTCTGGTGAGCAGAACGCGGGGCAGCAGGGGCAGCCAACTCCAACACCCTCCTGGCGGCAGTGGTGGCCAGGCCGGACTGTGTCTACATTAACCACGGCTGTGGTCTTCACCGGCCATCTGCCTCCATCTAGCCTGCTTATTGTATTGTGTTTGGTTTTAATTTAATTTATTTCATGTGCCTTCTTGCTATAGTTGTTCCGTCTTTCGGGGAGAAATGCCAATAATCGTCACTCTGGGCAGGCGGGTTGGCGATCGCAGTGGTGTCGTGGTTTAACTCACAGAGAGCGCTGCTGTCCGGCCTCTGGAGATTTCCCTCGGTCGCCTCTTACGACCCCCATGACGGGAAACGTTGGGCTGGGGTGGTGACACATGTATTCTATTCGCCGTCACCACACGGCTTATTGTAACTGCCACTTTTAGTAATATTACAGGACGGTCATTTAAAGATTTCTTGCTCAATTAATATCATATATTTAGAAATATACCTCTAGTCTCTCCAAGGATAGATAGTACTACTTATTTTATTTTAGCGATGTGACTAATTTTCAGAAAATGTTGCAGTTATGCCCTTATCTTACCTTAGGTGCGATATTATATATTATGGCCACGCATAACTTTTCACAGAATAAACCGATTTTGATAATTCTTCGAAAGGTTAGTCACATAATATAGAAATAGAAAAAAAATCTTTTTTAACATTTTCGTCGGTTTAATTTTTTTTTGGTGAAAAAAATAATTGTTAATCAATAATGCTCCTTGTTGAACAGTTCGGTCTCACAATAGAATTGTGTTAAAACGTGAATGAATACCTTTACTGACAAACGACTTACTAAATAAAAAACTGATAGGTACAGTCGGCTACAAAAGTTGTTTTTGACCTTTAGTCATAAATTTCGTAGCAAGTTTTATTAGGAACTAGCTACGAAATCGTACTATTCATTACCTGACATCAGGTCCCTTTTTGTAGGCATATTTTTTAAAAACCATTTTTTAAAGAGAGCGTCTGTAGTCCAGTTGGTCGGATCCTTGACTTGTAACCGGAAGGTCCTGGGTTCAAGACCGGCTACTGGACGTGTACCAATGGGACTCTTTTTCAGAGCCTATGTACGCAACGCAACGCTCGTACGGTGAAGGACAATATCGTGATGAAACCCGCACACCACAAGGTGTGTGAACCCTATAACGGCGATGGGCTCACCCTGTCACGTTGGGTTAAATACGCTTGGTGAACCGTGGGTATTTGCTTTAGCAAGTGCCTTTGCCTACCCCTCTTTGGGATTAAAGGCGTGAAGTGTATTTTTTTTTTTTTTAAAGAAACGCGTAATAACATGATATTAATAGTTTAAACCGGGTGTTACGGCGCGAAACCAAAGATAAGCAATCAGCTTACCTTCGTTCTTTGCCCGACGTTTCGACACTGTTACATGTGTCGCGCTCACTAGCTGCTAAATAAATAAGTCCAGATTTACACAACACCAGAACGATACACAACAACCAAACCCAGATTTATACAATTCAAAGATAATGAACCTACAATTAATGGAAATTTCGTCTCCGCCGACGGAACTATCAGTCAAATCAAATCAAATTGTTTATTTCTTCATCGTTATAAGTGCTATTATTCCCGTCATGGGGGTCGTAAGAGGCGACCGAGGGAGCTCTCCAGAGGACGGACAGCAGCGCTCTCTGTGAGTTACCACAACACCACTGCGATCGCCAACCCGCCTGCCAAGCGTGGCGATTACTGGCATTTCACCCCAAATGACGGATCTCTCAGGAGGCCCTCGTCCAGCGGTGGACGTTATGTGGCTGATGATGATGATGATAAGTGCTATTACATACAGCCCTGGGTTTGGGGGCTGATGATGAATGATGATGACATACAGCCCCCCTAGCAAAGCGCTCCAAGAAAGACAGGGCACTGTGATTGGTTGAAACAAGTCCCACGATGTGTGACATAGCAACCAATCACAGCGCGTATTTGTTCTATGTCGTATCTTTCTTGACGCCCATGCTGGGACTGCAGATATACAGTAGCATAACACAATGCTTGATGAAAGTCATTAATGATTTAAAAAAAAAGATAACGTTCTCGTTTCGAATTAATTTCTTTTACTGGTCAGAAGAACCGGGAAGAAACTGGCATCTTTTCAAATCGCCAGAGATTACATTTCATCTAAGTTTACTTAACAGAAATATGATTTGTTAATACTAATTTAACAAATGCTTGAATTCCGGATACATCCCTGACTGGTGAACAGCTCAAGGGCACTGAATAATATGAACACTAAATGAACTGGATTCTGTAACTGAATCCTTCAGGTCATGCAAGCAACCACCCAATGGTAGACTATTTTATTAGCTGACTGTAGCTACAAACCGTTCATTATTTTTCATGTACAGTTCACTCAACTTTACTGTCGTCTATTGATCGAGGGTCGTCTGTCTGTGAACGGAAAGGTGGAAAAAAAAATCTGTAATGCATGTTAATATCTAGGTTTTTTCAGTTTTTTTACGCGTCCAGCCTGATACTTGACTTGTGATAGGCAGGTCGCAGGTTCGAGTGCAGGCTGCAGGGCGTGTAACAATGGTACTCTTTTTTAGACCCTATGTACTCATCGCAACGTACGTACGGTGATGGTCAACATCGTGAAGACAACCCGCACACCACAAGATGTGTGAACCCTATAACGACGATGGGCTAACCCCCTGTCACGTTGGGCTAAATACGCTTTGTGAATGGTGGGCATTTGCTTTAGCAAGTGCCTCTGCCTACCCCGCATTGGGATTTATGAAAAGGAGAAGAGGAAAGCGTGAAATGAAGAGGGCGTGAAACGTGTAGATAGTCGTATATACGTATCTATCTATCTACAATATATATCCACTATACGTATAGTGGATATATTAATTTTTTACCGACTTAAAAAAAAGGAGGAGGTTCTCAATTCCACCCGTATGTTTTTTTGCACCTTGTTGGGTGGACCTTACCGATATCGGGATTGATGTATGCATGTGTGTTTTATTAACCCCGACGCAAAAACGACGGGGTGTTATTTATGTTTAACGTGTCTGTGTGTGTATGTGTCTGTCTGAGACAACGTAGCACCCAAACGGGTGATCCGATTTTAATGCGGTTTTTTTTTGCTTGAAAGCTAAATTGATCCAGCGTGTTCTTAGCTATGTTTGATCGATATCTGTTCACCCACTCAAAAGTTATGTGGGTTGAAA
>SJJU01019579.1:0-15440 GCA_012932125.1 Conopomorpha cramerella
TAATCCCAAAGCGGGGTACGCAGAGGCACTTGCTAAAGCAAATGCCCACGGTTCACCAAGCGTATTTAACCCAACGTGACAGAGGGTGAGCCCATCGCCGCTATAGGGTTCACACACCTTTTGGTGTGCGGGTTTCATCACGATGTTGTCCTTCACCGTACGAGCGTTGCGTTGCGTACATAGGCTCTGAAAAAAGTCCCATTGGTACACGTCCAGTAGCCGGACTCGAACCCGCGACCTCCCGGTTACAAGTCAAGTATCCGACCAACGGGACCACAGACGCTCAGTTTCTGATAATCGCGATTATCCAATTACATCAACTTTGATAACACCAATCCCTCTCTTTACAAACGTCTATTTCTAATCGCAAATCGTCTTTAGCGGGTTTAACGACGACGTAGTCTAATTATCTTAAGACCGAGGCCGTTGTCAACTGGGGTAGCTAAAATTTTCCTACCACTTTCTGGTGCTCGGAGTTTTATTTGTATTGGTTTCACCTTTTTACCTACTTTAAAATGTTCAATGACTTCCAATGTTCAGTCGAAATCAAAGATTGTATAGAAGTAGGTAGGTAAGTACAAAATTTATTCAGAACAGATTAAACATAGGTACTAAAATAGAAAACTCTTACAAGATGGACTAACTATTATGATTTAGCTAAGACTTTTGCGAACAACTTGAATTCTTCGAGCACTTGCCGGATGACAAAGAATCCTGTTAAAAAAATGGCGCATATTTAATAGGACATATTCAAGCAATAATAAGAACCTTTAGTTTGTTGTTGAGGGGGAAATCCCTCCTGACCTTTAGTTTGTCTTCAGTTATCGCTGGTACTGCGTGGTTCCGAAGACATTCTTCAGTCTCCACACTACAAGCGAATAGCCAGACAGGCTAGCGAATAGCAGTAGGCAAATTATTCCAAACTACAGGGCGAGATAGTAGGTACCTGATATACACTCTCGCTTGTCTTTACGGTGAAGAGCATTTTCTCATAGAAAGTCTTCGATAAATACATACAGCTGAGCACACTTCCCATACAGATAAGGCCCAAGAAACGATTCGTTACGCCCCGTAACACCAATCAGCAGCAACTTTGTAGAAATGAATGAGAATCAGAATTAATGAGAAAACGATGTCATTATTTATCGATTTTACATAAGTACCTACTAAAATGGTATCTATATGCGACATAAAGAATTGCTTTCTTTCAATTTAAAGGACATGCGTACAAGACCTTATATAAAATGTATTATTAGCTCCACACATTCATATTTTTTACATTTAATAACTGAAATGAAAAATGTACCTTTGAACTGGAAAATCCTATATCCTTAACTAGTTCCTCATTAAAGCAGATTGAAGATCTTCTGCCAATATCAGCATTGTCTATTTCAGCTCTCTGAACCACTGCATTGCAATTCCTTTCAGTTGGTCTTCTCGGCGGATTTGGTACAGTGTGGTCTTTCAGTATTTTCATCATGTAAGCAAGTGTCACCAAAATGGAGGCCACGCAAATGCCGATGAGAATTAGTGAGGTTTTAACGAAATTCTCGATACTGTCCACGGCATTGACCACGAAACATTCCACAGAGTTCGAACACATCGTCTCCTAGAAAGTGTAATAGACGTACCTGAAAAATAGAAGATGATAAGATTTAGAAGCAGATTCTTGATTACTAAAAGCTAAGTTAAATGTTTCGTAGCTATTTGGCATAATATATAAACTGAGATCAGTTTGGTTTTATTTAATTACACTATAGCATCATTATAACACACGATAACTATCCACATCTCACTATGTCACTGGGAAATTAGTTTATTTTGCCTCGTGGCTAAAAAGATTGCACACATTGATCCGGGGTAAGGATAGGGGCGCAATTGGAGCTTTATGTAATGTATCACAAAACAAGAAGCCCAAGAAAATAAGAAAACCTTGAACTTCCCCACCAAAATACAGGTGTAGATTCGGAGAAATCGTAAAGAAAAAGAAGAAAAGGTAAATATTTCCCATTATCTCTTCAAGAACTTCTATAATACATAGAAATGAATTTTATTATCTATTTATATACGCATGCCGTCCTAGCACAGCGCTCCAAGAAAGAAGTGAAAATACGTACAACGCGCTGCGATTTGCTGAAAGTAGCTGGGTCGCACGACTTGAATCATAACAGCCAATCGGAGCGCGTAGCTATTCTATATAGTGTCTTTATTGACGGGCTTGCTAGGCCTGCCGATATCTATGTCAGGCAGTTACTTTTCGAGATGCTTGTGCAATAGGACAAGAACATACCAAACGATTCTCTTCACATTTTTATAGTAAGGAAAGCATCTTTTGTAGACGAAAATTGATCGCATGGTAAGATGCCCTTCGTCGTAGTTCTTTGATTTTAATCGTCCATTTCTTGACTTCTATTTTGCTCAATCCGAGCTATTTTGTGTGATTTTTGCAACAACCAATTTTACATCGGCTGAATTTGGGGTGACTGTGACGTGACATTGTTGAAAGATGGAACCTGTCAAACTAACAGATTATTTGTACAGAATCTTCAAAGATTGGTCAGGAGGAAAGAGTGATAAAATCCAAGAGTCTAATCCTATAGAACATATTGATACTATTGTCATCTAGAGAGCGAAAAAAAAAATGTCCGCCAAGAATTCTTTAAAACATACACTTATCAATCAAACAGAACTCTACGAAAATAAATACAGCAATGTCAAACAAAACTGAAAAAAATATAAACAAATAGAAAACATAAAATATGCTACGTAGATAACAATGTAGGACTTGATAATTTATATAAAGCTAACAGTAACCGAGGTAAAACAGAGTTTGGAGACATGGCACATAGAGCTCAATATTTTATTGGTTTGTATTTAGGTATTCACTTTCAGGGATAAAAAGAGGGTTATTTTTTCACACAACAGCGGGGTCATTGATCTAGCAGTCGATGTGTGTTTATCATTTCACATTACTGGTTCAGTGATTCTCAAAAGCAGGCGAAGCTATGATAAGAATAGTGAATTCAAAATTTGTCTGTCATCGTGGGTTTGATACTCGCCGAAGCTAATGTGTATAGAAAATAATTTCTAGGATTCATAATAAAGATACCCTTCGGGTCCTCCGGTCTACTTAGGAAATTCGCGAAGTCTCATAACGAAGTTATTTATTACTTTTCAAAAACCTAGAAGGCTGGAAGTAAATTTCCTAGCAACTTCCCTGTCACTTTTTTTTTACGTGTTTATCCTCATGGACACCCCGGATCTCATGGGGTCCGACATCTTCCATTCCTCCGGCCGCAGAGGATAGGGAGCGCAGCGCACCGCAATACTGACACTCTTCTTCCCCTGCGGCCCCTCCACGCCGCCATCTAGCGGTGAGGGCCCCGCAAGGGCGCGGAGGATAAGGACAGCGGCGCGGGGGTCGGGATACCGACTGTCCTCTACCTCCGCGGCCTTCATTGCGGCTGCGTCATGCGATGCAACTTGACCACTTAAATGTGGGCTCGAAAGCGAGCCCGGAACAGCGGTCCCTCAGGCCGGCCAGTCTCCCCAGAGACTGAGAACAGACAGACCAGTCAACAGACCAGCCCAGTGGGTTCCTATTAGCTTCGCCGGGTGCCCCTAACCGACTACTCAGCCCCTTCGCCACGAGAAGGATCCCACCAATAGAGGGGGAACTTCCCTGTCCCCATGCAACTACATTCATCCCGGCGTCCAAAATATTTATAACATTTCTGCCCATAAGACAAGACTTTTTTTTGCATTTTGTAAATATTTTTAGTACATGATTGATTGCAAACAGATGTGATTACAAACATCCCATCACGTTCAAATACGAAAATTTTCATAAAACAGTATAGACGATTGAGTTACCCGTAACTCATGAACTTCTTCCATAATATTCCTGTGAGTCATATATGACTCGTCGGACAGGGAAGTTGCTAGGCATTACGTCTGCGTCCATCCCTTTGTCCGCATTATCCATTGCAGTGGTACCTGATTTAGATTCTTCAGTTTGTCCCAAAACATTGCTAGTTTATTATCTTACCTTATTCTCTAATAGTGATGAAATAGTGTCACTGACCGTAGTCTGTAGTTCTGTCTGCGACTTTAAATTTAAATCCTGAATTTCACAGGCAGATATATTTATACGCCAAAACAAAGCTCCTGGCAAAAAATATGGGAAAACACGAGCAACCGTGCTTGGAAGTATCTGTGGAACACTGTCACATCTGTCAACGGGTTTGCTGTAACGACTATACTGACGATCGCCGCTATAAGCTACATTTTGCCAGATATCTCGGAGAAGCTGCATCATCGAAGGGAACTGATGGATATGAAGACTGCTTACGTTACTGTTTTGGTGAATAAGCCTGAGTACATTTTCTTAGTATTTTGTGCTTGTAACTCACTTGTCATTAATTCACAGTCATTCATTCATTAATCAAGGGCAAGAAGCTATCCCAAATCCAACCAAATCTTTCCAAGGAGTCCCAACGTGATATGTACGTGTTGATATCATTACTGCTATTAGAGTATACACCCCCAACTAGCTCGCCGCGATCTAGGTCCCAGTCGGGATCCCAGTCATAGAGTGAGCCCTGTTATTTTCTGAATGCTGCTGCTGATCCTAGCTCTAGCAGGAATAGCAATGATAGAAAATTGGGGGGATTATCTCGGATCTGCTCAGCTGGAAATAATTTCCTTGATAGTAAGCTGATGAAGCTGACCCTATAATGCACCTACTGAATCTCACGAAGTGCAATCACTTTTTTAAACGCTAAGCAATGAATAATTATATTTACTTACAGAAAGAAGTGAATACGGCCGAGCTGAATTGTCGCACCAGCGCCAAAAACGTTAAGAGATTAAGCGATTCTGTTAACAGTCTCATGGACTCTGTAAGAATGTTATTTTGCATACCTTCAGTTCAGTTATTTGCACAAATTCATAGAAATAGTATTTGACAAAGTACAGGAACTAATTGCTATTTCTGGATTCAAACTGCAACTTTTACTACCAACATTACTGATCCCACTACACCCTACTACGGAGTAAGAGACAGAAAGCATTTTCTCCTAGTCTTTCAATCATGCATGTTTTTGATATTAGGTTCGTATCGTTTATACTAAACTCGCTGTCTGTCTGCCGGACTATGATGATGTATAATTACAGTAATACTAGAAGGATCTTTTGACTCGTGAGTGCTGGTTACCTAATAATAGTTTACTTGGAAAACGTTTTTTTTATTTCAATATACAAATATTAACAGTGTTTCTTTGCTATTTTATGTATATCTGTACACATAATCTTCCGCAGTAATCACTCTACCAACTAAAGAAATCCGCATCAAAATCCGTGACTAGTTTTAAAGAACTAAGCATACATGGGGACAGACAGGAGGAGATTTTGTTTTATTCTATGTATGGATATTTTCTTCTTTCAGGTTTATAGTCCCATAAGAATACTTACGCCGTCAAGATCTAAAGACTACCCAGGCATACAACGTAGAGTTCATCAAAACGTCTCTGCAAATGAACTTCATATAATGTCATACAGTTACACGCACCTTTGAGAGGATAATAAAGATTTTACGCCAGAAATATTCCGTTTTTTTTTTCGTTATAGCTGGACACGCGTCAATAAAGACACAACGGGACATAAAATATATACGCACTGTGATAGGCTGTTATGGCACGGTTAAAGAGCTATTTCGATTTCGTCGAATAGCAGCTCGATATTTTATACCTATGTCTTTTTTTTCTTAGAGCGCTTGCTAGAGGGGCTGCTGGTTCGTTAAAGTGGTAATAGACTGGAGAATTCACTTGTTGCATTCATATGAATAATTTTCGCATCACAAAAAACTATAAGACAATTCTAGAGTTAAGTTCCACGAATATAAAATCAGTGTAACGTTTTAATTTTTAAACGGTTACATCCAATTTTCGTCAGACATAATGACAAATCTCAAATCCAAAAATAAACTAGCTTAACGTTTTTAAACTTTTTTAATGGAAATCTACTAGCTTGGCAATTGGGGAATTTTCTTTGACCTTTTTCTGACAGGTTTTCGGGCTTTGTCATTACTGTCATATTTTCCCACACAAAGTGACAGTAATGACAGTTCTTAGCCCGAAAATCTGCCAAAAAAACGTCAAGGAAAATTTTCCCACGACAATATGAAAAACATGCATGAGTGGAAGAGTAAGTGAAAATAAATTGTGTCCCTTACTGCGTAGCGTAGCAGGGTGAAGTTGGATCCAAACTGTAATTTTAGTAGTAAAAGTGACGGTTTGGATGCAGATGTAGATCGCTTTCCACAAATTTTGGAGAAAAGGAGACAGACTATAGATGTGTTTGGTCTCAGTGACAAGCTGAAAAACATTAACGGACTCAACTATTCAAACATGATTTAAAAATTTCGCTAAAAAAATTCAGTGATTTAATAATTAAAGCATCTGGGATGGTGACGCACATTCGCAGAATGCCATAAGATATGGATATTTAGAACAGAACTTCATATATCTATACATACTCACAAAGCTTCTACTTCATTCTGCAATCATAATGCCTATTTTATCGGGATATAATTTCGATTTGGCAAGAATTTCACGTCTGTTGAAGAAAACTATGAAAAAGTCTGCAGTTCAGAGTGTTATGTTGATCAGTGTTATATCAGTTTTGGGGCACGTTACTGTGGACATGTGGGACCGGCATACGTTGCAGAATGAGTTGTCTTTTATGAAAGACAGTCTCCTCAGTTTAAAGGTTTGTTTGATTAACAAAAGATAGGTCGCTGTAGTACTCCGTATAGCAGTGCGTGTTTTTCAGTGAAGTCTGCGTGTGGTAACTTGCTCTCCACTGCAAGATGAATACAAAAATGCCTGGCATAGGAACCTTTCGCAATCCAGACTCCTAAATGACAATTGGAACCGAAACTGTAGGAATCTCCGTTTATGTTGTAACTAGCTTTCCGGCCGCGGCTTCGGTTATATTGCGGTAGAAAGGAATATTTTTATTTTCCCTCAGGAATATCAATTTTTCCGGGATAAAAGTACCCTATTATTTAAACCGGACTTCTAACTATACGTCTGCAAAATTTCAAAGAAATCGGTTCCGTAGTTACGGCGAGAGAGCGGAACAAAGAAACTCACTTTCCCATTTTAAAATAATATTAGTAAGAGTCTTCCATTTCTTTACTTTACATCGTCTATTCTCACTTAGAGATGACCTAGAAGACATAACTGGCCCACTTTAAATGTTGGATGTAAATATATAAATATGTTATTATTCCAGAAAAAGGTCAAGACAATCGGTGTTGCCTACGACAATCTACAGCAAGAGGTAATAGCCATCAGCGAGTTGTCGGAAAACCAACCATTCGTGAGGACCATCACCTACCAACAGCAAGAGACAAATAACCCTGCACAGTTCTGGGAGTATTCAAAGACTTTGCTCAAGAAAATTCACAAAGACCCCTCCCATTTCGACATAATAAAATCCCAGAAAAATCTTACACAAATAGAAGTCGTTAAAGTTTCAGATAAAGAAATACAGAAGGTACCACATGGTATTAACCGTGGTACTGTGATTCATAAAAATGCTGCTACAGCGACGAAAATGCGGTCGCCGTCAGTTGCTGTAGGGTCTTTCCTAGTTCCTAAAGGAGACTGTCGCCGATACAAAAACGAGCATTGTAACATGCCCCTGTTGGTCTTTTAACTCTTGTTGATGAAAGTAATGTACCATTATACTGGCTTAATTGAGATTGACATGGTGATTTAAACCGGTCATTAAAAACTTTTGATTTAACTGCTTTACAGAGATTAGAGAAAACGCTTTCATGAAGAAATGTAGATCTTATTAACATTTAGAAAAGTCATTACGCGGTAGTTTCGTTTCCTTGTGCAAAACAGTAAATATAGCAAAATGCTTAAAAACCACCATTCTATTATTTCATTTACATGCTGACATAATACGCATATTTTTTATGTTATGGTCTCTAAAAGGAAGTCTAGTGTACTTTGGGGGGAAATGCCAATAATCTCCACGCTTGTGTGAGTCAAACCAAAACACCACTGCGATCGCCAACCCAGGCGGGTTGGTGCTGCCCGTCATCTGGAGAGTTCCCTCGGTCGCCTCTTACGACACCCAAGACGGGGGAAACGTTTGGCTGGGGTGGTAACACATAATATGTGTTCATATACTATTCGCCGTCGTCACCACACGGTTTTTATTTATTATAACATTAACTATAAAAAGTATTATCCATTGCAGTGGTAATACTGATAATGATACTGCACTTTTTTTTTTGACTGGCCGAACTTTCAATTGCCCGAAATGTCTCTTAATCTAATGAAGCAATGTGTAAACTGTATCAGTTGAGTATCAAATCCACATTGTGCTACCGTTGCTCTGAACATTTTTTTAGGCGCCTCGTACTAAGGATGTAACTATGAATTAAATAAAGAGGTACAAAAGTTTTTGGAGATTAAACTTGGTTTTAGGTCTATGTACACCTCCTTGGGGTACCAAATTACAGTTATGTAAAAGTAACTATCGGCTCAAGCTACACCCGGGAACCTGATATCAGACTGAGTTACTATTCATAATAACTGTGTAAGAAAGAGGTGCACAGATTTCTACGAAAGGTACACAGGAGTAGACAGCAGGTACGAAATATAATTATGAATAAATTTCAATCTATTTTACTGTGCCTTTGTTAAAGAACTTTTCACCCTGCCATACAATTGAAAATTTATTTATGACAAGATGGATTCTTGAACGCTTGTTTACCCACTATCCACTTTTTATATGTAAGTATTTATATAATATTATTAGTAGTAGACGATGAGAATATACTAACTCCTTATAAAACCGCGCGTAGGTACCTTCGGTAGCCTCATTAATTGATCATTAAAACTGATGATTTTCTTTAATTGAACTGCTTACTCGTACTGGAATATTTCACTACTTCAATCAATGGAACTGTTCAATGAACTAGTGAGAGTAGAGGTACCTATTATCTAACTAACGAGAATTCTGGAATAATCAATACGAATATCCGGTATGCAACGTACCGGAAATAATCCTAAGACGAATTTCTCATACCTACAGACGCCAAAGCAAAATAAAAAGCCAAAATCTTATAATCACTTCTTTACTGGCACGAAACATACCATTTTCTCTTCAAAATCATACAAAGTCTTAAACAGATTTCATCTTTATACTGGGTGCGGTAATATATTTAAAATGGCCCCTGACATCCCACGCGGAGCTCGTCTGGGTCTAGTCAATCCTTTACAATATTCCCTATTACATTTCTGGCGACTTTTTCCACGCTAATGTTCGGGGCATTAAGCTCTTGTGGTCCAAACAACTTGACATGTGGCATAGATAAATCGCCCTTTTGACCCCAGGCAAGGTCACCCCGATCCCAACTTGTAGCGAGTAACTCCAGCATTTCAATTTGGCCTTCGATCTTCGGCAGTTCCTTGGAGAATTTAAACACTTTGCTCTCTAAGTCTGCATAGTTTCTTTTCATCAGCAAAATGTTGTTCTGGAAAGAATAAACATGAATATGGGTTTGGGTATTCGAATGCGACAAATATAATATAGAGGCGCAGAACTAGCTGCATCGATATACAAATTTCCATTTAATATGTAACTAGATACATTATATTTTTTTACGTAACACTTATTTACGTAAAAAAGCTACATAAATTACGAATGCATTGTCGATCAATTCGGTCATCAAGGTAAGTGGTACATAAACATCAAAAACCCCTCGATAAGTAAGTACCTAGGTATATTATAAAACCAAAATTTATTTCTAGTGTTTCTCTCAAATCTGTAAGAACACACGGGGTGACACAGCTGACGATTTTAATAATATGCTAATTATTAAAATCGTCAGTACGTCTTTCACCTCTGGCAGACAGGCATACTGTGGAGCTTGTGGATGTTTGTATGTATGTAAAGTATTTTTAATACGTGGAAAAAAGAAGGAAAGACTAGGGTTAGGAGAAAGGGATATTCAATGCGTCAAAATTATCCTGGAAGACGTACGATCCAATATTATGTTCACGTTCCTAGATTATTTCCTATGTTCAGTCGGCCAAGACCTTGATCTACCACCCGAAGTTTTAAACTCACTCTAATGTCTCTACATTATATGATGTTTCACTTGTTTCTTGGCTGATTACACGTAAATTACCTGACTAAAACCCCCCCCCGATGGCCTTAATTTAACGCTGGTGCTGGATGGGTCGTGAGCACCCAGAGGACATTCTTCAGGGCCCACCCAACGAGCGACTAGCCCCTGTGGGCTCCTCTTCGAGTGATTGGTCCACTCTAATGCTCCTCTTCTACGGCGGAAATCGGGCCATTCGGCACTGCCGACCATCGCGGGACCGTTTGTGCAGGTGCCGGAAACCCCACTCCTACACCTACGGCCCACATGACCCCTTTTAGGACGCCTTATACGCCAGGTCTTCAAAGTGACCTAGGATGACCGACATGGATCTTTTGTACGTATACTTATGTATAAAAAGTACAAAATTACCGCTATATCATCAATGTTCTTCGCGACAGAATGCTCACATTTTGCGCTGCAGGTTGCGCAATGGCGCTCCATGAGATAATATACGGCCGCTATCAGACTTGCGAACAGAACTAAGTTGAACAGGGAACCGAGAAATCCTCCTTTACTGCTGGGTGTACTTTGCTGCTGATGTTCTCCACCGTAACGACTCCTGCGACGTCTGCGTCTGTCCATTTCTTCTCGTTTGGTCTACGAAGGCGGTTTGAGCTCAAGAATATCAAGTTGGGATGGGTTATTTTGCACGTGAATTTGTATTTAGTTCATGTCGTATTTTTTTTTGTTTCTTTATTGTAATTTTTTAATGTTTTTTTATAGAAAATTCATTGCAGTTTTTTTAGTGTGTGCGATTATTATGACAGTTTTGGCGTTTTTTTTTTATTGTTGATCTATGTATTTTTTTTTTTTCAATTTAAAAGTTGTTTCGAAGAAAAGAGGCGTTCTCTAGTGATGTCGGACATTACACTACAATTGGCAATGAAATACACTGCACTATGGTGGTATACCTACTGCCATCTACCGTCCAATGTTGGAAGTATGAAAATTTAAACCTTCCAAACATTGACTCCATCCCGCGCAAAGTAGCGGCGAAGCCTCCTCTAAATCAGTTACCATATTTTCCACTAGATGGCGTTAACATACGAGATTTTTTTTGTTCTGTCTAGCTAGGGTGGTCTGGTGTAACAATAAGTTCCTTAAGGTATAGAGTATAATACCTTATAACAAACCCTACTATGGTAGTAGGTACAAATAACAATAAATTACTATAAATATGTACTTATTTGAAAGTTTAATAGGTATTTTAAAGTTGTACTTATAAAAAAAAAACAGTTAGATTGGTATAAAAAGGAATCGATTTATAGGGATAATTGGGAGTAGACGAAACTATTTATTTAATCCCTTTAGGACGGTGTTACCCACAACCATTTTAGCCTTCTATCATTTATTTTATTAGCATCTAATCCAACAAGAATCGTAAATTTCCTTTTATAGCGCAGAACAGAACCTTCTACCTACCCCATACCTACAGACAGACAACCGGCTGGTCAAGATGTATGCAAGTGGGACTTTAACCTTTACTACGCACGTCATTAGAGCTAAGCAAATCAGTAAGCCTGTATGATTTAATACTTATTATGATAGACGCCCGCTCTTAGATAAGTATGGTTATTTGTATGTATATAGCTAAGGACCTACCTATCTAAGACCTACCTAAGGGAATTCCTTCCCTTATTTCCCTTAATACGGTTTCTTGCTTATCCAACCTGATTTTAGGCTAACATAACATAACATTAGCCTAACATAACATAATACCTAATACCTACTGACCTGCCTACCTATGTCTCCTTTGCTTGCCCCTTTGAACAATCTGGGAGAAACCGCCAGACAAGAAAAGGTGAGGTAGATCTTCCTTCTCGCTTCCACTCTCATTGTATTCCATACTTGGTTTTCGTTTTTCGTTTCACCCTTTGCAGTGTTGGCCTGTATCATGTCGATAAATATTTTAAAAAATCTATTTATGTACTTATCGCGTGTAGACTTAGAAAAATGGGATAATATTAGCATTTCCAATATTATTTTCCTGTATTTATATGGAAGAATAATATATAACAATAAATTACTATATATATGGAAGGAAACTTACCAATTCCAAAGGTTTGAAAATATTAGGTTGGTATTTATTATTTCGTTGTCAATGACAAATATTTATATAGAGATACAGGGTGGAAAAAAGTTATGGGCCCTGGAAGGGAACTGCTTTAAATCCTTTAGTTAGCTCATTTTACTGAAAGGAAACATTCCTTTATTTTTAAAAAGAAACAAAACTGCATTAAAACCTTTTTAATTTTTTTTCTAGAATCAACCGGGAATCGAACTAACTAAAAATTAAAAATTAACCCTCGCTACGAATCGGTAGGCTTATAGTTTGGGATAAACTATGTCTAAGATACGTTTATTGAAAAAAGAAAAAAGTGAAAAATACAATTGTTTTTATTTTGTTATCGATAAAAAGAACACAAACATGAGACAATTTTTTATTGAAGACACTAAAAAAATATTAATAATTTAACTGATAAGTTGCTCGAAATGACCGCCTTCCTTCCGGTTACACAATTGTTAATAAAAATTGTAGCATTGTTAATAAAAACTTGAAATAAATATTAAATTTCATAGGTATCACGTACAACGGACGAGTGTAGGATCAAATGTTCCTTAGACTGAGTTGATTCCAAACAATAATCTACCGATTCGTATAATAAACAAGCGAGGGTTCATTTTTAATTTTGAAACGTTGCTGGCCTATTCAATATGAACAACTTTTAATATGGCGACAATGCGTGTCGAAGGAGAAAATCGTATATTTTTTAGGGACTAAACTTTTTTTATACCTTGACAAGTACAATATCGATATCGACAAGTGACCTATTGTTCATCACTATACCCACACCGGCCGGCCGAGCGCGCGCTGCATGATGTCATTCATGAGCACACAGCGGCGCCTAACGCACACATACACACGAGAGCACCAACGAAAGAACGTCGTACGTCTCTCTCGTCACAGTCCGCGCACGACCCGCGCGCCTCCAACCAAGCCTGTTTACAATTTACATTCTATAAGTGGTGACTACACGTTAGACGTGCATACTGTGATTTAATTTATTACTTAACGAAAAATAATAACATAGAAATATTATAGTAACAAAATGGCGAACAACAGAGCCGCGAAATCTGGATTTGCCGCCGAAGCGCAGAGAAAGGTGAGTTTTTGAAACAAACCCGACTATTTTGTGAAGTTATCTGTTAGTAGTATGGTCACGACGGTGGCTGTAGCTCCTGACGTTTAGCAAGGTTATCTGGTCGGTAAGTAGGTAACTTTAGACGGTTATTGATTAGGGAAGCTGCTGGTCCAGGAATTGTGATATTGGTTCATGACCGTGACCTATATTAGCGGGCCGTATGACAATTTGTTTGTTTTGTGTCGTTCTCTTTTTACAATACAAGCATGGAAGATTTTTTTTTCTTTGATGAGATCATCGAGGTCCTTTTCAAAGTCATGTTTGTTAAACGTTATTTAATTGAGTTGTTGGGGGCCGTTAGGGCCGCACCCCCATTTTCTGCGAATTGGCTGGGGCTTGCTTCTTTACTTTCCTACCTAAAATCTGTCAGTAGATAGGTTCCTACTTACACACATATTTACCAAATAATTACACTAATTTTCCTGTAAAGAAATCCTAGTTTCTATTAGATAGGTTCCTGTTACCTACCTACATTACCTCCCTACTTATGAACATACGAACACATTAAGGATCGTGAGTACCTACCTATTTCCTACTTAGCTACCTCTAATTTAACTTGTATTTAGGTAAGTTAGGTAAGTACATTAACGAACTTACCTACGTTGTTGATAAGTTACCTACATACTTGAGTAAGTACTTCCTTAATTTAAATTATCTGCAGGTATGTGGTTTAACATATTTAGGTGATTTTACGCTAAGTACTTAAGTAACTATTTAGGCAAATAGGTACAGGTATAGGTGAATTGATTCATGTTAGATAAGTATCATGAAGACTGGTCGAGGACGACATAAAAATCAAGTTAGTTATTTTTATTAGGTACCTACTTATAACACTAGCTTGGTAGACAGTTAAGACCCAGCTAGTATAAGAATCTAGCCAATTTATGAGGCTAGACTTGCTAGTATTTTTATTTGGTACAATAAAAACGTGTGACTTTTCACATTAATCTCGAACTTGTACAAAAAGTTGATTTGTTGTCTGGTAAGGTGGGTAAAAACACTAGGCACCAAATTGAAATGAGTCGGATTTTAATAGGTAGGTATTTGACCGTAAATATCTTTATGATAACTTTGCTGTGCCCTATAGGGTCCACGATTGCATCTCCATTACGTTATATGACCTTATAGATACAAAAATTACCTTATTTCATTGAAGTAGAAAGCAAAAAATTGCGACGCATGTGTACTTACCCTTACATAAACTAATGGATGGTTTTCATTAGTGATTTGATTGATTTGAAGCACATTATAATTATCTGTCACCCAAAATATCGTGCAGTGAAGTAAATTTAGTACATTAATAGGTATTTGACATAGTTACCCCAAGCAATAAAATTAACTGATAAGCACACTGATTGGGCTACCTACACTAAACAACCTCACTCGACGAATCACAGAAAGACAGCTGATTTGATTGTCATGTCAAATCAAATTTATTTGTTACTAGTGGACAGCCCGCGATTTCATTCGCGAAGTTTTATAACTGCAGAATCAACGTTTTTCTCCACCCCCTTTTTACCCCCTTAGGAGGTGATTTTTTAAGAAACCCTTCTGATATCACGTAACATCATAAAAAAGAACCCCTGTGCAATATTTTAAGGGCTTAAATATACAACACTCTGGTAGTTGAATGGCTCTGGCATCGTAGCACAAAACGAAGTGCATCGCAGATTTCGTTACTTTCGTATCATTGTTTTCCGTAGTAAAACAGCAATGTACATCGTTTTCCGTGGTCATGATGCCAGAGCGATGTAACGAGAATTGGCCCCCAGCTTTCTAGATTTAAGGGTTTTTGCTGGACGTTGATTAGTCAGAACTTTGACTATATTGATGTACAACGTTATATGTTACCTTCATAATAATACAACGATGAAGGAAACGGGGGTTATTTTTTTTTTTATTACCGGGCGGTGTCGTATACCTTTCGGTTTAAACAAGTGGAAGCCCTAGCAAGTTATACCGAAGGTTTCGTGATTAATTTTTAGTAGATAATCCGTTTGAAAGTGAATACAATATGTGTGGGTGATCAATAAGATCATTGT
>SJJU01019580.1:0-18893 GCA_012932125.1 Conopomorpha cramerella
CGTCACGCTCCGCGACTCGGACAACTACCCTACCTTTTATTATATTCTTTTTGCACTGCCAGATCAGACGCTATAATTTGTATTTTTTACGTTTATAACTTTAATTAAACCCATAATTATCCAGTACCTACCAATTCGTTTGATTTGCAAGTTTCTATAAGAAACAGGCATGCTTTTATAATTTGAAAGAAAAAAGAACCGACTTCCACCGCCCACCTATACAATTGTTTAAAGTTCCCCTCGGTTTCCTTATCATGGAAATATCATCTTTCCAACAACAAAAAAACAAACATCGGTCCCATAAACGACGCCAACCAACATAAAAAAGAATATACTTAATTAATACGGTCGAAATGAGAAACACCTTTTTTTAACGCTTAAAAAGGAAGAGCTTATCATTACTTTCATAGAGTTTTGGTCACCTATATATATAAAAGACAATGCCACTTTCGCTGGAATGTTATAACTCAACAATGTCTTTACCGATTTGGCAAATTTTGGTCACGAATAATCGTGGAACTCCAGAGAAGGTTTGTACGTAGAGAAAATTTAAAAAAATGACACCCACTGCTGTCACAGGCCGCCCTGGAGGTTATACTTATTTTTTACTCATACAACAGTTAAGATAGAACAACGTCTGTCGGGTCCACTAGTACAGTATAACTATGAAGTATTCAACACCTAGATATTGTTCCGGAAGTTCTGTGGCAGCGTTGAGGGTCGAACGACTACCATCGAAACACGTCAGCTTGCATATGAAATGGCAGTGCAGAATAATTTAGATATCCCCGAAAAATGGCAAGAAAAAAAATTTGCTGGCATAGATTGGTTGTATCATTTTAAAAAGCGCCATGAGACTTTAAACCTGAGGGTACCAGAAGGATGCAGTTTAAGTAGAGCTACTTCGTTCAAGAGCCATAACGTAAATATTTTAATGACAACCTTTGGGATTTTATACAAAGACAACCAGCCTTTGGTGGTGGAACTAGATTTTTTAACCTGGATGAGACGAATACGATGACTACAAAAATCTTCAAAAGTGTTAGCATTTCGTGGACAAAAGCAGGTAAGTAAAGTAACAAGCGCTGAAAAGGGAACATGTTATATCATCTGTGCCTTGGGATACGCTCATCCACCTGTAATGATATTTTCTTGTGTGCATTTTAAAGAACACAAGATAGCAGGGGCTCCAACTGGAACCTTAGGGGCTTGCTAATCCGTCTGGATGGATATCGTATCAAACATTCCCAAAGCAGCAAAGATAACCCTTCGCTTTTAATCATAGACAACTATGAAGCTCACATTTGCATCGAAGCACTTAACTTGGCACAAGAAAACGGAGTCACAGTTTTAACGGTGCCGCCCCATTCGACTGGCAGACTTCAGCCATTAGAGTTTTAACCTTTCAAAGTTGCCTATAATTCAGCGGTTGACAGTTGGCTCATAAGAAACGCTGGTAAAACATTTCCAATTTACGAAGTAGGTCAAGCTGTTAAAGAAGCACACTTCAAATCAATGACGCCTGCAAATATATGCAGTGGTTTTAGAAGCACAGGCATATTTCCTCTCGATAGAGATATTTTTACAGAAATAGATTTTGAACCTAGTGCGGTCACAGATAGAGAAATGGAACTTAGCAATATTAATGTCACAGCAAGCATATCTCCCCCTGAAAGTTCCCCCTCAGTTTCAGCGCACCAAATCTATTACAAGGGAGTCTCTCGCTCTTCCTTGGGAAAAATCTCCACATCAGCAATTCGAATTCCAATCAGCTTCTGGTGTCATTAACCTTAATTCCAGGACCCCTTCAACTGATATTTTGAATTCCTTGATACCGAATGAACCAAAATATCCAACGCAAATCATAAATCGGCTGTTATCTTCAAATATTTTTACTAGTCCTTTTGAGTTTCGTGGTCTTCCCAAAGCTGGTCCTAGAAAAACTGTACGAGCTCCAAGACGTAAAGGTAAATCTATGGTAGCTACCGACACACCTAACAAACTAGAAATAGAAAATAGAAATGATTAAAAAAAAGGAAACAGGGAAGAAAGATGCTAGTGTGAAGAAAAACTAACTAACAAAACTAACCACTGTACTTCCCTCTCCCCTACCTATGGAAAAAGAAATGTCTCCGGCCTCTCCATATTCGGCTATGGATTCGCAGAACTTTGTACATGATACAATGAGCCCTCTGTCCTAATTAGCCACAGCAACGGTATCTTCCTCATCCAGGAAAAGGACGCTTCATGATCACGAAGAAAAATATCCAACAAAATTGCCGGCCAAGTATTTCAAAGAAGACTCTCTTAGTGTTCGACAAAAATATTCTTATTAATAACTTTATAAAAATTCTTACATTGTACACCTTAATAAAAAGACGGAAAACAAAAATTCGGCTACATGTACAGATCCTGTCAAATCAGGTATGTTTCTTTCTGGCATAAAAAAGACCCCTGGCTGACGTAAAAATGGGGAGAATTAAAGCGAGTTGATCGCAATAGTGTCCATAGAATTTAAATCAGCTAAAGGTGCTAATTCCTTTTAAAATAATGAAAAAAATGGATAATGATCACGAAGAAAAACAATTGCCGGTCAAGTATTTCAAAGAAGACGCTTTTAGTGTGCGACAAAAATATTTTTATTAATAACTTGATCAAAATCCTTACATTGTATACCTTAATAAAAAAGACGGAAAGCAAAATTTCGGCTACATATACAGGTCCTGTCAAATCAGGTATGTTTCTGGCAGAGCAAAAGACTCCTGGCTGACGTAAAAATGGGGAGAATTAAAGCGACTTCGCAATAGTGTCCATAGAATTTAAATCAGCCGAAGGCGCTAATTCCTTTTAAAATAATGAAAAAAATGGATTGTTCCTACATGTACATGAGTAGAGGAAGTACGTCCATAATGACACATAATTATGGACAAAACGACAAATTGACGATATTTAAAAATTTGCGCGGTTAGACTGCCAGAATAAGCCAATTAGGAAGCGCCTACACCGGAAATATACCATTGGATTTCTCAGTAATTTGAAATACAGACGACATAGTGTGTCGTTTTGCCCGTAAATAGTCAAGAAAATAAATAATAAGTATGTTTACTTATAGTATAGTATAGAATAGTAAACATATAAATATCTTTAAATGACAGGATTTTAATATGCCACGGAATTATAAGAGGACAAGTAATCGGCAATCATGTAGTCCACAAGCGATGAAAAATGCTATTGAAGCTATACAGGAGAAAAAAATGGATTGGACGTCTGGCTTCAAGACTTTTAATGTACCACAAGCTACACTAAGGCGTCATACTTTGGAACAAAAATAAAAGAATTCCACCAGTAGCAAAAGGTTTGGGCCTATTTCAGATAACATTACCTCTTCAAATCGAGAGACAATTGATTGAGCATATCAAGCTACTTGAAACTCGCATGTTTGGATTAACGCGAACAATGGTTCAAGAACTCGCTTTCGAAAGAATGGCTTTGGACATAGTTTTAATAAAGAAAAAGGCAAAGCTGGCCAGGAGTGGCTAGATGGTTTTTTAAGGCGCCATAAAGACATATCGTTACGTAAGCCTACTTCACAGCCAGAGCCCAATCCCAATAGAACCCAGGTAATAAAGTTTTTTGATAATTATCAAGAATACATAGATAAATTTCAACATGTACAATATGGATGAATCGGGGTTATCGGCTGCCCAAAGACCTGAAAAAACCTTGGCTACTACTGGCAGGAAGCAAGTAGCCATTACGAGTGTAGAGCAGTGACCAAATGTGACAGTCGTGTGCTGCATGAACGCCATACAGATGACACAGATACCGAATGATGCCTCTGAACCTTCATTAGAGACATCCACGAGTTCTTCTAATCTATCTATACCATCTAATTCTTCAGTCGCAATAGTAGTAACTAATGATATTCCTAACACATTGAACATTCAGACATTTCTCAACTATCTACACGTTCAATGGCAATGAGCCCGTGAGACCTGGCTCACGAGCCTGGGTATCTCATGTGACTAGTTTCGGCGGGCGGCTCTTGGAGCTCCCCGGCACCGCCGACGAAATCACCGCCAAAGCAGACGTTTGGCGGGCCGCCTCCGTGAGGTCCTTTCCCCGGAGGTGGTCAAGGTGTCCAGGCCCGTCAAGTGCGCGGAAGTGCGCTTGGCAGACCTGGACGACTCGGTCACGGGTAATGAGATTGTCGCCACCGTAGCTGCGGCAGGTAGTTGCGCCCCCGCAACTGTAACCGTGGGGCGCACTACGGAGGTGTCCAACAGAGGCCCCTCCCGGACCATCTGGGTTCGCTGCCCAGTCGCGGCGGCCAAGGCCCTGGGCTGTCCGTGGGTTGGTCCAGAGCCCGCGTGACGCTTTTAGAGAGTCGGCCGATGCGCTGCATGCGCTGCCTCGAGCCAGCCCTGCACGAGCAACGTGCACGTGGACCGTACCGACCTGTGCTTCAGGTGCGGTCAGCCCAGCCACAAGGTGCGCGAGTGCAGCGCATCCGAGGCCCACTGGCCCCTTTGCGCCGCCGCCAAAAAGCCGGCCGGCCACCGAGTGGGGCCAAAACGTGCGTGGCCCCCTTGGGCCACAACAACAAAAACAGCCGGAGGGCCAAGCAACGGGCCAAGAAGAAAGGCCCTCCGGCCACATCACCAGCTGCAGGGGCCTCCGTACCGATGGAGGCCCAGGAATAGTCCACCGCACCCGAGTAGGCATTGTGTCCGAGCCCTACTATGTGCCTAATTCTCGCACTTAAGTTTCCGACCTCGACAGACTCGCCGCCATTAATATCAAGGCGGACCTCCTCTGGTTTAAGTAACTCGGAGGAGCGGCTTTGTGTCAGCTTTAGTGGGGGAGGTTGTCTACGTCTCTGTATGTTTCTCCCCCAACAGGCCACTCTCCGAGTTCCTCGACGAACTGGAGGTCGCTGTCCTGCGAGCCCGCCCCGTCAGAAGCTAGTCGCCCGTGACTTCAACGCCAAATCCCCTCTCTGGGGATCACCAGCGACGAACGCATTCGGCGGGACGGTGGCATAATGGGCCGTTGCGGCGGGTCTGTCGGTCCTCAACCGGGGCAGCGCTCCGACCTGCGTGCACTGGAACGGCAGTTTAATCGTGGATGTGTCGTTTGCGACTCCCGTGCTAGCGCACCGGGTCGCAGACTGGAAGTCCGAAGCCGTCCAAGCTAAAACAAGTTAAATGATGCAAGACATCAAAAGACGTAAGGGACAAGCTGAGATCAGTGAACCAAAGCACCGGGCCAGCAAGGAAGGCCACCCTGTTGAAACAACTAGTCCTCAAGAGGATGACAGCTGACGAAAATAACCGAGAGCACCTTAACAATTTTATGGATGTCGTCAGGAAACTCGAAGATATGCATGTTAAGATACATTCAGAGCTATTAAGCATAATGATGTTGTACAGTCTGCCCCAGTCATTGGAACATTTCAGTTTCATTGAGTCAAGGGATAAACTTGGCTGTCCAAATTCAAAAGCTAGTACATAAGTCCTGATTTTTTTATATACGTTTTTTTTTGCATTTTTGGACTCGCATAACTTCACATAAAGATAAAAATCACACTTGGTTTTATGTTTAACAAAAAGTTTATTCGACTATTCCACAAAAAAACAACTTGGTTATTTGAATTTAACTTGTAAATACCAGTGTAGAATAGACTATATTCTCCATCTTTTAACACAACAACCATGTCGATATCATTATTAATTTCGGTAGGGAGAGCGTTCAAAGTGAGCAACTTCCGACTTACTAGGTTTTGATTTTAAACAACAGCACTGTCTACCCCCAAGAATCAAAGGCAAGGAAGCAACTAACAGACACGGCATCGTCGGAAGCATTCTACGTGAAAAGTAAGTGGAAGGGTAAAGGAAAGGGAAAGAGAATACAAAGCAGTCATGTCAAATCTGCAAGAAGGGAAACGCATCTAGCGACTGCTGAAAAAAAATCAAGTTCGCAGAAGATCTTCTAGACTACGCGAACTAAAGTACGATAAAAGCAATTATTCACCAGTTTACACTGTGAACCCCTACCCCTTAAGCTAGCGTCAAATAAAGATACTGTCCAAGCAAGAGAGAAAGGGATGATGGTACTCCTACTCCTCGCTAATGGTGAAAGATACAACTTTCAAGGTACGCTATGCGGTATCGCTTAGGTCGGTGATGGTAGGCCTCCTGCACTGTGTACTTTATGAAAAACAAAAGCGAAGTCCTTGAGAAATTTAAAGAATATAAACAGTTCGTGGAGGTGTACCATGAAAAGAAGGTTAAAAATCTGCAATCAGATAATGGTGGAGAATACAGATCGAAGCAATTCGACTTGTATCTAAAAGAAAATGGCATACAAAGAAGGCTAACCGCACCATACACCCCTGAACAAAACGGCATCAGCGAGAGGAAAAACAGAACACTTTCGGAGAGAATGAGATGTCTATTGTTAGAGTCGAACGCGCCAAAGAATCTCTGGGCCGAGGCAATCCACACTGCAAACTATCTCATAAATAGAAGCCCAACAAGTGCGCTAGATGGCAGAACACCATTTGAAAAGTGGGTTGGTAGAACACCATCTGGACGTCACTTACATATTTTTGGCACTAAATCTTACGTCCTCAATAAGAGAAGACGCGGAAAATTATCCGCAAAAGCCACTGAAGGCGTATTTGTAGGATACGCAATAAACTCGAAAGCGTATAGAATATACATACCTGAAAAAGGGGAAGTTATAACCAGCAGAGACGTGAAAGTCGTCGATGATAAAATGTACTATAGTGTCGACAAAACAGAACAACAAAATTCTGAAGACCACACAAAACCACAAAACGAAATCGACATAGAATTGGTGGAAAACAGAGATACACCACAAGAGTCGAAAGAGGATAAAATACCTAAAAATGTAGAAACAGCCATAGATACGGAAGATGAATGGCAAGAGACAGAAGAACATATTAGCCCACCAATAACCCCAATCAGAATTGGCAAAGCAATTACGTGAAAGTGGAGAAAATATAAGTGAAACAGCTGTCATTACGAAAGTATTGTCTACCTTGCCACCGAGCTACCGTTCTCTTCGCCAAGCTTGGTTATCCTTAGACTCGAGTAAGCAAACTATTCACAATTTGACTTCGAGATTAATAGATGAAGAAGCGAGTTTAACAACTGAAGAAGAAAGTGACACTGCATTATTAGTTACAAAGAAGCCTTCCAGACAGTATAGACATGAAAAGAAAGTTGAAAAATGTGCAACCGGTACCCCACAGAATATGCAACACAGATTTGTATGCTATAACTGCAACAAGCGAGGGCATTTTGCTAGAGATTGCAGAGCCCCTAAGAAATCTGGGAACTCATCCCAAGAGCAGAAGATGTTAGCGTTTAGTGCTGAACAATGTTTGCAGTCGGAAGTAGAATCAGAAGCATGGATTCTTGACAGTGGTGCTTCTGTTCATATGTCATGTCGACGAGATTTCTTTCATGAATTACACGAATATAAACCTGACACCACTAGTGACAGAACTGTTCGATTAGGAAATCTGAAAGAGATTGAAGTGCGTGGAAAGGGCACAGTTATGATCAAGAAGTGTTTAAACGGACAGTGGGAGCAATCAATACTCACTGAAGTCTTGTATGTACCTGACTTGCGTCGCAATCTGTTTTCTGAGGGTGCAGCTACCAGAAAAGGTTTTGTTATTGTGAAAAAGAACAGTGATGCTATAATATTGAAATATATATATGATATAATATGACAGTTCAGTGGTTATGACAGCAAGTTTAAAACAGAACTATCTTTATGAACTAAATACAAAAACTGTTTATCAAGAGAACTGTAATTTAGTGCACACCGACTTGAAAACGTGGCATGAACGTTTGGGACACTTAAATATAAAAGAAGTGCAAAATATGGCTAAAAATGGTGCAATTATAGTGTCAGAAACTCATAAAGACAGTGAATTCATCTGCGAAGCTTGTGAGTTTGGTAAACAGAGCAGACTGATGTTCCAGAAATCAAATAGAAATACAGGTCAACCTGGCGACCTTGTGTACAGTGATGTGTGCGGACCCTTAGAGCATACATCTGTATCCGGTGCAAGATATTTTGTTTTATTTAAAAACGGTGCAACCAACTACAAGCATGATTACATCATTAAAAACAAAAGTGATGTGCTGAACTGCTTTAAGAAATATAATAACATAGTGGAAAATATGTTTCAACGATGTGTAAAGACACTGCACACTGACAATGGACGTGAGTATGTAAATCAAGATTTCAGGGCTTATGTTGATGAAAAAGGTATAGTTCATGATTGCACTGCACCCTATACCCCAGAACAAAATGGCAGAGCTGAGAGAGAGATGCGCACTATCATGGAGAGTGCACGATCCATGCTACATGCGAAGGAAATGCCATTGTATCTATGGCCTGAAGCAGTTAATTGTTCAGTATACATATTGAATCGCAGCTCATCGAGTCAAATAAGGAATGTGTCACCGTATGAACTATGGTATGGTGAAAAGCCATGTCTTGACCACATTAAAATATTAGGGTCTGAAGGATATGTACATGTTCCAAATGAAAAAAGAAGAAAGTTGGATAAAAAAAGTCAAATAATGATTATGGTTGGATATGAAAATAATAATTACAGGATGTTTGATATTGAAACAAAGAAAATAACGATTTCAAGAAATGTGCGCTTTAATGAAAATAACATTCCTGTATTACGAAGAGAAAATACCTCGTGTCAAATATCTTTAAATGAAGGAGAACGAGAACTTGACACAATTGAAACAGAACAGCAAGCAGAACATCAACCAGAACAGCAAATAGTTACTTCACCCTGTTCAGAAGGTTCAGACTGCTTGCAGAGTTGTTTTGGAGATGAAAATGATGAAACCTATGAGCCAAGTCAGATATCAGTCACATTAAAGCGCGTAACATCACGTTGAGACCAACACGTCAGAGAGTGGATGAGGCTAATTTAGTAGTAGAAATGAATAATGTACTAAATACACTTCAACATGGAGCAATGCATTTGCGTATCAATCATCTTAAAACTGTCGAAATGATAGTCTCCTCCAAAAATTCAGAAGCTATGGCCCTAAACACCGATCCCCTAAACTCCGTGACTTCGTTCTGCTATCTTGGCAGCATCCTTACAATAACAGGCGGTGCAGAGCGTCGAGTCAAAAATAAAGAAGGCACAAGCAGCATTCGCTCAACTCGCCAAGTCAAACATTCTCTCCCGTAGCATAAAACTCTCGTCCTTAGTGAAATCTATGCTGTTGTATGGCTGTGAATCGTGGAAATTGACCAAAGACATTACGAGCAAAGCCATTCTGCGAATTTTCTGGCCAAACACGATTACGACGACATTTGGTCCATATAGCTTAGGACCAAATGCCACCAAAGACCGATAGGTGAAGAAATCGCTTTGCGCAAGTGGGCGGATAAGCCGCACGCGGTTGTGACTTCGAATAACGCCCTAGTGGGAAGCAGAGACGAGGAAGACCGTTCCGTGGACTCAGAGCTCAAGGCGGCGGGCATTGACTGGGATATGTAAATAGATAAATAATTAAGCGTAAATTTGTTTTGGAGTTATTATTGTTTTCTTTCTGCATCTTTTAAGAACATATACGGCTTAAACGTGTATACGCAAGTAGTCGTTTACGTAGCTTTACATAAGAGTCATTTTTTAAATTGAATTGACTTTGTACAAATATATTCCGGTCTTAGATTTACATGGATTACAGCTTGTAATAGCACGGAGCTTTCTCAAGTATAAAATAAATTTATAAAAAAAACTATTCCCCATATTTGAGTATTAACTTATCACAGTTTGGCGACAGGCTCCAGCTTCTTCACAATCTTATTGACTATCACGTGACCCTCTTCGTAATGGCGGCCAAAGTGCGCGCGAACGGAGCGGATCCACGTGGCGATGTTGTCGAAATGTGCGGAGGGATCGAATCCTGCCATACCTGCAAATGATTTAATTATTTGCAGTGTTAAGTTGACACAATTGCGGGTAGTGTGTGAAGCACCGTTTGCTTCCCACCACCCGTCGAGCCCACTGCAGGGTTTGTGAGGATACCTGTACACCTAAAGATGTGCCAACATGGCAACTTAAACTAAGAAAATCGATCTAACCCTAACAACCTTAACTTGTATTTCAATAAGGTAAAGCGATTAGCGAAGGTACATAATACTTGCTAAGTAAATACTTATGGTTTAACAAACCTCCAAGTATAGCGGATAAAAGCATTGTAGAGTACAGTTCACCAATCAATTTTCTGTATCCCAAGTTTATCGAGAGAGAAACTTATCCAGATGATATCTTACGAGGCTGTTCGATCTCGCACGCCGCCCACAAGTCAGCCACAGTGATGGTGTCGCCAGTAATGTACTTGTGTCCGCGGCCCAGCCACTTCTGGTCCACGTACTCCAGACTCTGCATCATCCGCGACTGGTAACCGGCCACACGTTTCGGGTCTGGTGCCGTGTTGGACAATTTTGGCTCCAAAACCTATTGGTGTTTTGTTTAAAGTTTATATGTGTTCTTCATAATTCTGTCTTGATTTTATGTAAAATGACTACTATTATTATTACACAAAAATCTTGAGGCTTGCAGAAAACCATTAAGTGCATGCACAGAGAGTACAAACCAAAAATAGTGATATGTAGTCTTAATACACAGAATTCACAAGATTAATAGAAAGCTGATATAAAGGACTTCAGTAAGATCCAGAAAGGTCAAAGTGCTTTCTCCAGCTAGTCTCTAGCACCCTACTGCACCCTGGTATTACAAGTTCTCATAGAACATAATATTATAGAACATCTTACCGCAGATCTGAAGAATAAGGCGCACTGCAGCCGAAGACACAAGTGATGCCACTCAAGAAACTCATCCACACGAGCCGCTGCTTCAGGAGTGCGAGGGTACAGGGAGTCAGGGATTATGTCCTTGGCAGATAAATAACGAATCATTGCAATACTGAAAAAAAAATGTGTCTTGACATTCATATATACACCATAACCTTTTCAGTAACAGTGAATGGTCATGAAAATAAAATATTGATTGTGTTTATTTTACTCTCCTTCAATTTTTTAATGCCTTTTAACACCAAAGATAGGCAGAGGCACTCAATAAACTAATGCCCACCGAGACAATTGAATGCAATGTGATATAGAGTGGGTCCTTATGAAAAAGTTAGGTACCTTTCACCTAAAATAAATCCATTGTAATCCAGAAGAGGAACCAGTTGAATTCTATATAATTTTGTGTATTCCTCACTCACATGTTGTCCTGAAAAAATGCAATAAGGATAACTTACAGACTACAAAATCATCTGTTACATTTGTAGAAGTGGTTCAGTATAAATGGTCAATCAAAGTGTCGGTTGATAGTATAAATACATTTTTATTACATCAATCAGTTAATTACATCAATTTAAAATAACTGCCATGGCTTAGTTCAGCCTATACAACTTAGCTATGTAAATTGAAGTCAACAGTAATAATGAAATCTAAGGCTATTTATATTTATAACTAGTGGTGCCCCGCAATTTCATTCGCGTAATTTCAGTTCTTCATACAAACTATAATGCCCTCTATATAGCGACGCAACCAATAGGATCGGGGTAAAAAGTATCCTATGTCCGTCTCCCAGTTCTAAGCTACCTCCCCACCAATTTACAACCAAATTGGTTCAGCCGTTCTTGAGTTATAAATGGAGTAACTAACACAAGTTTCTTTTATACATATAGATAGGTAAGTAAGAATGCTTGGTAAGCACTGTGCGGGTGATGACCCATGCAAGTTTAGTAACATGAGTACAGTATGGACATACACATGATGTGTGACATAAAAATTGTAGTAAGTACCTACTACTTATTAGTTTTCTGAGGTTTATCATAGTAAAATATGGTAGGGAAGTCCTGAGTTAAAAAAAACTTTAAACTTTACTTTAATACTTTAACAAAATCTTTACAACCGGGTTGCCAAATCAAGGAGTAAACATGATAAAAAATGTACTGGTAAAAAGATAACAAAACCTTGATTATATGCAGGATTTATGCCTACCTTTTCTTATATCCACATTACATGGCTCGAAATCACACTTTACAGTTTTCAATAAAATATACATTGCCCTGCTGGGCTGCGACATTAAATCGTAATATAGTTTAATAGGCATTATTTCAATTTAATCTGAAAACAAAAACTTTGGAACTTTGACTTGGTGATTTTGCTTCTTCGGCAGCAAATAAAACTTTTTGACTGACGTTAGGATTGTCAATATCTATGCAATGAAAAATGTAGCTTTCTCGTTGCTTTAGCCCTCATTTTCAATAAATTATTCAATTTTAATTAAACAAAAAGGGATGTTTGTGTAGAAGTACACTAAAATAAACTATATTTATTTAGATGAAATCTAAGTAAAATTCAATCAAGGTAGACATTTTGAATACTTTTTTTTCACTTTGTTGACAATTTTGACATTGACAGCCAGTGAGCGAATGGACATCGACGCCGGCCAAAAATTGTTATTGTTCAAAATTGCAAATTAATCCGAATACTACCGTAAAAATAAAAGGAAATGTCCGCAATGGATTTGTTGATAACTCACCTATCACAAGTAAAAATACCAGGACCTCAGCAGCTCGTCTATAAAGACGAATGTGTTTATTCTTTTGATAGTCCGGTGAGTTGCATTTTTTTTATAACCTATTTCTTTAGTAAAATACACAAACACTCTTGCATTTCATGGTCGTATTTTATGGTACATGTATGGCTTCTTACCCTATTGAATTGCCTTTGTCCGTAATTGGAGTAGATGTAAGACCCATTTTTAATTCTGACAACTGGCTGGTCGTAAACAATGAAAAAAAAACAAGATTTATTTAGATTCCCTTAAAGCCTCAACGTTTGCATTACTCTTATCGGAATAATACAGAGATTTAATCGCATTACGTACGAAGGTACTTATGTTACATATAAATTGTGTTTTAATGGATAATACACATAAGTACCTTCGTAAGTATGTTTATAAAGTAATTCCATGTTTATATAATACTTTATACTAAGTCACCAAAATAAATTGCTTTCCATTTGTCAAGTGTCCAACAGGCCATTTTCAAAATTTTTGGTTAGACAGGAACAGTTAACTTATAATCAGCATAGCTATTTTTATAGGTAAGGATGTAAATTTTCATATTTAAAAATGATTATTAGAGCAATGGAATTAATATGCAAAACTACTCACTGTACAATTCTGGTTAGGGTACAATGGTACAATAGTAGACTGTACCAAAGCAGCACACTATTTAATACTGAGGATTTTGGTCTAGGATACTGAGGGAGGGATTCGACATGAAGTGTTACACTCTTGATATTTTACATATTTTAAATTAAAAAGCCTTTAAATATTTTTTAGTCTCCCTATGGTGTAAAGTAAAATTAAAAAGTATCTTTATCTCTTATACAAAGTGTAAATGAATAAGCTTTACAACCATTTCACACCAGGTGAATTTTTTCGCATATACATGTGACTATTAAAAAAATATTTAACCAATATTTCAGAAGTTATTATTTTACTTACGAATGCTGGAAATTGGGATTATTTTCTAATTCTATGCTGCCTGGCGCGGGTCTAGGGCAACAACCCGCTTTGAATATAATAAAAGCCAAGCCCAAGCTTACCTTTGAACATTGAGTAAAATGAAGGTAATCTCAAGCTTGGCTTTGCTTGTATTCGCACCTATGTACCCGGTTATAATCATTATTGTTTTATAGTAATATCTTACGAAATAGGTACATATTTGATATATAATGTTAGTTAAGGGCACTCTGTACAGACTGAACAGGTGCTACACCATTATCGTTAAATTGTTTAGAATTAATGAAATTCTTAAACACTTGGTACATATTTGCAATGACATTGAAAATGGACGACCTCATACTGTCCTTTGTGTACGAACAAAGAATTAAAGATAAAAATGTGTCAAACATAACCGGACTCCAAAACAATATGTTGTACAGTAATTCTTTGCTTATTTGTGATTTTTTTGAATTGTTTACATGCATCAGATGTATTTTGGTTAACAGTATTGTTGAAAGTGTAACTGGAACAAAATAGCTGACAATAACTAGGATGAATAAGTAAAGCACTAATGCCCTAGTGTCTGTAAAACACATTTTTATACACTTATTGTCCAATAGTCGGCTAGTTCTTGATATGTATTTCTCATTGTAATATGTACTGTTTCCTTTTTGCATCTCGCTGACAATATTGTAAACATTATTGATGATTGAATCAATCTCTTTTCGAGAAGTGTTACTTGCTCTCAAATTTTTGTCAATGGGTTGTGACGTGATGAAATATTTCCATTCTGTAGTTTTATTTGGATTTGTAATGTCAGTTGCCTCAGAACAATTATTGACGGTATAGTCTAGCATAGTGAAGCATGAACCACCATTTAAACTCCTCATTTCATCTGGAAGAATTTCCTTCTCTCTCGCACTAACTGATAATAATGTTGCAGTCGCTATAACTGGTATTATCCATTTTAACAGCGTAGCAAATATGACAAAATACTTTTTCAGTGCAGTAAACTTTTTCGTGGCTCTTGCTAACTTTGATATTCTTTTAGAAGTTTCACCGATATCTTGGACTTTGTCTTCTTCATCTTCTAACTTGTTATCCTCCAATATTCTATAGTTGATGTAATTGTCAATGACAAGGCTCACAAAACTATTGACAAGCGAGAGTACAAATGGACCATAAGCTAGTAAAACAGATTTTATGTCACAGTCTCTTGTTCGGGGTGTTGAATTGATCATTTCTTCCATGTAGCCATCCATTTCCATGGGTTCCATACTTGTTGGATTGTAACTATACACTGCACGGCTTATAAATGCAACACCTATAGCAATAAGAAGCAAATTCTCTGTTATTAATACTGATAAGTATTTTCCACTCTTGTTTGTAATTATCCTCCTTAAATTCAATAAACTCAGTAGAAAACCACTTGTTATTAAAAATAGACCAAGCAAGAAGTCCGCGGACATATCCATTTTTGCGCCTGTTGTCTATAACTTTTCTTGGGGAAATGGCGAAATTATCTGTGAAATGCCCCTATGGTTTTGATAATGAAATGTTTTTTTTTTGCTTGCTACGGGCGAAACTTCCTGTCGTTCGTCTGTAGTTAATTATAGGGGTACTAACTGTAAATCTCTCCTACCTATGTATAATGTTAAAAATGTTTAAATGATGAACGTAATTAAGGGCAGTCTACGCGGAAGGAACGTAGAAGTGGACCCTGCGTTTGTCTTTTATTAGGCCTGTGTGGTTATTAGCGGGACGACGGCCGTCAGACCGCAGAGGAAAGCTGCCCAAGAACTTTTAACACGGTTTAACTAACACCAACCTACTTTCGAGACGAAGCCGACTGGCCATTGAGGGTTTCCGCAGAAGTCATAATCTGCAGTAGTATAAATAAACAATACCCGCGGGTTTTTGTTTTAAATATAAAAGATTAAGGCCTGTTCAAGAGATCAGCCGGCGCAGGTCGGGCGCATAATACAGTACAGGTGCTAGTGGCGTGCACTGGCATTTACAACAAGGTAGGCAGTAATCCTTACGGATTGACACATAGTATGTATAGGTAACTTGTCTTTACGAAATATAGGTATCTACCTACTCACCCACGAAACACAGGACCTTCGTTACCCCTATGTCGTGAGTACAACAAAAAAAGATCTAGCAATAACTCTTATAAGGTCGGAAAGTCAAAATACTAAGGTAGGCATTGCCTTTTTGCCTATATGGTGTGCACGCCGCTGGTGCGTACTTACGCTCAGACCCTTTGTATATTTAAAACATTTTTTTTTCTTTTCAGGAAACGGATACAGGTCTATATGTATCTTTGACATCTTTTTTGGGCTTTGGTCGCAACTATGTGGAAGAATACTTCCAAAAGACAGGATACGCTGTGTACCTCCACATTCAGAGAGAGAAGAAACTCGTAAGTCCCTACTTATTAACCGACTTAAAAAAAGGAGGAGGTTCTCAATTCGACCGTATATATGCTTTTTTTTTTTTTATGTTTGTTCGCGGATAACTTTGTCGTTTATGAACCGATTTTGAAAATTCTTTTTGCATTCGACAGGGTTTACTTTCAAGATGGTCCCATTAAAATTTTATCTAAATTGGTTCAGTACTTTAGATTTAATTTTTTTATGTTTGTTCGAGGATAACTTCGTCGTTTATGGACTGATTTTGAAAATTCTTTTTGCATTCGATAGGGTTTACTTTCAAGATGGTCCCATTAAAATTTATCTAAATTGATTCAGTACTTTAGATTTTATCCCAACTAACAGAATAAGAACTAACGAAGATGTCATCTAGATATCATTACCAAGCAATGTCGCATTGTAGGTACTATGATTTATCCATAGTGTTGAACATGCATTACAAAAACAAAAAGTAAAAATAAAAGTCTTAATTTTTTTTTCTTCTTCTTTTCTCCTTGAGCATCCTTGTTCGGTCGACCCATCACTCAAAATCGTAAAATAAAATAGTTTTAACAAAAAAAGAACCGACTTCAACCCGTAAACTAAAAAGTAAAAAATAAATTTATTTCTTACAAAGTAATACGTATTTTCATTTAAGTTGTTCAATAAAAATACCTGATTAAATAATTATTTTAAAATATTGAAGTCGGTGCCAAGTAAATACTACAACAAGCTAACTAAGTAATTACAAACTACTTAAATAAATCAAAACAATAACAGTATGAGAAAAAAATATGAATCGATACTAACCTAATATACCTGCTAACTATGAATATAATCGTCAGAAAGATTGATAAATATTGTTTTACTTGGCACCGACTTCAATATTTTAAAATAATTATTTAATCAGGTATTTTTATTGAACAACTTAAATGAAAATACGTATTACTTTGTAAGAAATAATTTTTTTGACTTTTGTATACTTCTTAAAGGTCCGTAAAATTAAAGTCGGTAGAAATGTTGTTATTTTTAATATCTACTAGTGGACTCGACAGACGTTGTCCTGTCTTAACCTAACAACCTCCAGGGTGGCCTGTGCCCAGCAGAGGATGTCGTTTTTTTCTTTCCTTCTCCTATCATTAATAAGCACAACAAAGGAAGAATTAGCGAAATCGGTCCACCTGTTCCGGAGTTATACCATGACAACGAAAAGTGGCATTGATTTCTATATAATAGACTATATCTGGGGAAACCAACTCTGAAGCAGACGTTGCACTCGTATCGCAACCCAATCGAATCTTGTACAATTAAAATTTCTGCGAACTTAGTCAAACCATATTTTTCTATAATATGTTTCGTGTTTGTTCTAAGCACAGTCAAGGGCTGAATGATCGAAATATATATGGAAGTCTTAATTACCGTGAACCTTGCTTCCAATTTTTTCGTAATTTGAAGCTTATGAATGGACTAGGACCCATTAACAAAGTAACTAATGTTCAATAGATACAGGAAATCAGGTCCAGAATTGAAGTCGCGAAATCATTCAAAATATTTAGCAATCACGAGCCAATTTTTTTATAACTTTACCCTCTTATTCATAAAGTTAGAAGAGCTCTAGCGCACTGTTAGTAAAGGTCTTCATAACTTGGTCAAATGCACGCCAAATACGGACAAACCAATCTAAGTTGATATACGTCAACTAGAAAGTCAACGTTTTAACTTTTTATGGATACGACGGTCTTTAATAGTACACATGTCCAGCATTTTCTCCTGTAAAGAGAACTGTTTCCGAATGAGGAGTTTTCGGGTCAGTCACTTTAAAACAATTGACCACTTTCAGGCTCCAGAACCAGAAAAGACCGGAGATGGACCAGAAAAGAAGATCACTCGATTGGCGATAGGTGTCGAGGGAGGGTTCGACCCAGACTCTGGCAGACAGAAGTATATCTACACGGACCATTATAGCGTAGTAGTGTTGCCTGGATTCCACGTCATTCCCTGGCCTAATCCCGAGCTGCCTGAACAGGTATTTAATTTTGCTTAAGCATTAGATACTATCTTTAATGTTTTAAGGAATCTCATTGAAGCCCTACATTCTCAGTGCATCAGGGTCGTCAGTAGAATTTATCAAAGCAATTTTCTAAAGAACGTAAATGACGAAATTGTATGTACAGGGAATTACTAAAAATGGCGTAATAACTATTCCGTAGACATACACGCCATATGTAAACTGTCATTTGTATTTGAATAACCAGTTCCAGTGGATCTTTAGATATCGCTTAGTTAGAACAAAAAGGACCCAATACGAAACATACTGCTTTCGCATTTAAGTTTTATTTGTCTTTATGTTAAGGTTCAATTTTATAAAATGACACATTTTGAATTGCGTCACTTTTGTTCTAACTAAACGATGTGTCGCGCGGTTATTGGTAAGGGACTAATTGTAAAAACTGAAGTATTAATTAATTCAAAGGAGTATTTATGTCGTAGGTGAGAAAATCAGTGCAGGCTGTAATAGAGTCTGAATCGCCGTTCAAGTTGGCCGAGATGCAAGCGCTGGAGGGCACCTGGGATGGCGAGAAGCGGGAGGTTTCAGTGTCAGTATACACAATCAGCAATCAATCCATCAATCTTTTCATCTTGCAAGAAAAATAAAGTGGTTCGACGAACGAATGGTTTAAAAAGTAAACTAATAAATAGTGGTTTAATACTAATAGGAGCCATTTTATCTTTGTATAGGTATATTCGATGCAATCACGTATCTTTATATATATACGTGAACTGGTGAACCGTGGGCATTTGCTTATTAAACAAGTGCCTCTGCCTACCCCGCTTTGGGATTAAAAGGCGTGAAGTGTATTTATTTT
>SJJU01019584.1:0-11183 GCA_012932125.1 Conopomorpha cramerella
ATCCACTGCTGGACGACGGCCTCCCCCAATGAGATCCGTCATTTGGGGTGAAATGCCAGTAATCGCCACGCTTGGCAGGCGGGTTGGCGATCGCAGTGGTGTTGTGGTTTAACTCACAGAGAGCGCTATTTTATTATAAAGACAAAATCATGGTCATCAGAACCACAAATGAAGATGACCAACAAAATGAAATAATTCCGTTTACATTCAAATACAATGCCGACGTTTTAACTTGCACATTACCGAGTTCGAGGGCACGTGGAATGTCAATCTTTCCGAACAAAGTTTGACAGTAATGACAGTTCTGCATCCGAAAAACTGTCAGAGAAACGTCAAAGAAAACCCACTGCAGCCGTACAAGCTTTCGCGTTTTTCCTCATTATCTAAATATGTAAACGGAAAAGCTGACTGAATGACTGACTGACTGACATATCAACGCACAGCCCAAACGGCTAGAAGTAGACACTTGAAATTTGGTACGGACGTAGCTTAGGTATCATAGGGGTGCACTAAGAAAGGAATTCCCGAAATTTCCACGGGAACGGGAATAAACGGGAAAATTCTTTTGTATGAAAAATCTAAACGGCTCAAGTTAGACGCTTGAAATTTGGGATGCAGGTACTACTAAACTACGCGAATGAAATCGCGGGGCGTCCACTAGTTTTATTATAAAGACAAAATCACGGTCATCAGAACCACAAATGAAGATGACCAACAAAATGATATAATTCCGTTTACATTCAAATACAATGCCGACGTTTTAACTTGCACACTACCGAGTTCGAGGGCGCGTGGAATTTGACAGGCCCTTTTATGTTCAAGTCACTCCTTTGTCTAAAAGAAAATGAGGTTGTCACTAAAGATTTATCTGTAGAACGCGCTGTCTTTCGGTGCCTCGGAGATGACATTGTGTTTCCTATGGAATTTTGGTGGTGAAGAACATAATTGATTATACGATCATACACTCTGTATCTGATTAGTTCATATCGATGGCTTCCCGCCAAAAAATTCTAAGCGATATTTAAGTAATTTTACAGGAGAGTGGCTTAATGTTTAAATAAAGCAATGTTTTGGGAGAAAAATACATAATCTCTACCGCGTAAGCGACATCAAACTACGTCATACAGGTACGAAACCTAGACAAATCGACGTAGAAAAAAAAGGCGATCCAAACTGCATACTCAACTCATTTTGGACAAAAATGTCGCTTAGGGCTTTTTGGCTGGAAACCATCGATATCTATATTGATGGTCCCAATTAAAAATGTCGGTAGTGCAATTTTAGGTATATGTAATAGTGTACTTTTCTACACCGTTAGATTGGCGATATTAAGATCTATAAACTTATACGTATATTACATCACGTAAAGATGCCAAAGATTATAAGCTGTTGTAAATTTGAAGTATGTACCACAAGTAGTTTAGTTTCAATATCCAAAACGATCTTCTCTCCTGAACATGTTCTGTTTTGTAGATCCAACTTTCTTAATAGGGATATCGATATATACACTTCACGCCTTTTAATCCCAAAGCGGGGTAGGCAGAAGGCACTTGTTAAGCAAATACCCACGATTCACCAAGCGTATTTACCCCAACGTGACAGGGGGTTAGCCCATCGCCGTTATAGGGTTCACGCACCGTGTGGTGTGCGGGTTTCATCACGATGTTGTCCTTCACCGTACGAGCGTTACGTTGCATACGTAGGCTCCGAAAAAGAGTCCCATTGGTACACGTCCAGTACCTGGACTCGAACCCGCGACCTCCAAGCAAGTCGAGTATCCGACCAACTGGACCATAGACACTCTTAGTTCATAACTATTTTATGATAATGCACAAAAGTAATTGTAAAATCGTAAAAAAGTTATTTGATGCTGGTTAAAACTGCTAAGACAAAATACAACGCTTCGCGGAATACGGTTGCCTGCCGCTTGCGTAAGCTTTACGTTTCGCAGTAAGTACTGGCACAAAAGAAAACAAATTAGATTTGAATAAAGAACAAAACAGCTTTTGAAAGCACCACAGACTGGCACTTGACTCATTCTTAATTCGAATCGACTTTTGTCACTGGCCAGCTCTTTATTATTTTTTTGTCAAATACTCAGTGGCCAGCGCCGGCTTTCATCGTCGGGCAGAGGCTACCGATCTCCATTGTCGCCGGACCTTTGTGCAAAGAGTCACGTCTTACAGCCATCAACGACAAAACCTGGCGTGTAACACGGACTGTTCAAATCACTAGTCTTTGTCATGACAATTAGTTCTGTGGGCTGCCAACATTAGTTAGCCTAGAAAAGAGAATTGTATGCATTCGAAGATGAATCATCAAGGCGTCCGAGCGCTTTGTAATGTGGTGGTGTTATGCTTTGTGATACGGTATTAGTTCGACAGCTATTGTCTTGTTCTTACTTGCCATAGAAGCTATGACCAAGTGACAGTGCTCGTGCGGTCATATCAAAGTATACAATTTCAGAGAATACTGACTTTTATTCTGAGGTTTTCTGTATGAAATACGAGCTCAGTTGTAAAGTTTTGGATTGAAGTGATATATCCCTGAAGTGATACAATACCATAGCTGCGACTTTGAAAATTAATGAGTTTCCTTTGTTTTTGGATGTCTCAATTCTCTTTTTACATTCATTAGGGCGTGTTTACTTGCTTCTGTGTTGTTGTGAATAAGGCTTATAAGGAATATTAATAGTACTAGATGTTAAATATTTAATTTTTTAGAGGTCATGTGTGTAAAGATGTGTGAATGTAGATGAAGCGAAAGGGGTATAGTCAGGACCGTGACAAATGGAGATCTGTAGTCTCTGACTATGCCTCTGGGAGACAGGCGTGAAGTGTATGTATGTATGTACTTGTAAGGACAAACATGCGAAAATCTTCAATAGTTCTGTCCCAAAGATGTGCTGCCTTTACCGAAATCTAACCCAATCAAAATTAGGCCTTACACCCTCTAAGCATAATGTTGTTTTCACATAATACCAATAGGTTAGTAAAAAAACACACACACACTCACATGTTTATTTTTTTTTTGCAAACCCTACCCCCACGAAAAGGATTAACCCGGAGGTATGGTTGGCAGAAGTGACGTCATGAATGTAAAATTAAAACCTCCCGTACACCGACTAATGCTAATACAAACTGACAGCGGCAATCGCTGGGAACGCATCTCGCGTAGCCTTTGGAAGAACATTAGACACGTCTTGTTTGAAATTATTAAGACGTAGGGGTCATTTTTGCCTGAAATTTAGGAATGGAATAAATTTCCTGTTTATCTGTTTTGATGTTCTACTCTAAATCGTAGTAAGTGTAGAAAAGGAAGTGAGGCCTTTGCCTTGCGGTGGGATTCGGTAGGAATAAAAAAATAAGATGTTTTAATCCTTGACACTTTCGTGGCAACTAAATTTAAGAAAATATAAATTATATTTTACCGCTTGATATGTCCTCGAAAGTGTTTATCATAACCAACATCATGAAATTATATTTACATAAATACAGACAGCCTTTTATTAAACTGAACAAAATCAGCATTTTTACGTATTAGACTAGCGAATTGGAGAGGCCTATGCCCAGTAGTGGACAAGTATGGGCTGATGATTAAATCATGACTCAAGAATCACTGCTTGAAATAGTAGCCTATAGCTCTAAAATACCAGTTTATTACTCAAAACATTCCCTTGGGTCGTTTTTTACATCGTAAGCAGAAGTAATCATTTTGACGTCTCACATCGAAAAGGTTCACAGGAAAACACGAGGAATGATGCACGCAAATATAGAAATGGTAATTCTAACTATTCCGCACTCTATGCAACCCCGAATCTACACTTCAAATAAAGCGATTTTTTTAAACAGCGAATCACCAACAATACGTTGCGCGAGCGCATACAAAACGTTTGTGTTCATTGTATTATTTCATACACAACGAAACAATTGCCAATGTTAGGGCTGATTGTGGGCGACCAATCAGCGATGACCTCTTATTACGTAGCGAAACACAGGACGAGCGGTGTCAACTTGTGCTGGTTATTAAAAAGATTAGGGTGGCCATAAGTTTGGATAGTCCGATTCCGCGCGAAAATATCTATTTGTGTGATTTGTATTTTGTAATGGGGTGGCCGACATACGCTTATTATGGTAATAATTTACACAAAATCATTTGTGACGGTGCTCTGGGGTTGCGAATAATTTTGACACGGTTTAAAATTATTTATTGGAAATTTAAAAATACTTTAAAATAAAACACCGACTTCCCGATTTTTCGTCACCGTAATTTGACTGTGTGAAAGACAATGTGCAAACACTTAGGTAATTGTGTAACCTTAGAAAACAAACATCTAAAATGATATTTCGAAAATGAAAAACAGGATTGAATATAACTAAAAAGAGTACCAAAAAAAAAAGATTTGAAAAGGTCTTGCTTCGTTGTTCAGTGTAGAAAGTTTTTCCGGTTTTTACTGCTACCGAGTTAAACAAAAATAATGTGTTCCCTTTAACTCTCATCATCATCAGCCCGCTGACATCCACTGCTGGACATAGGCCTCCCAAAGGTGCGCCACAACGATCGGTCTTTGCCTTTCTCCTCCATCTTTTACTCTAACTATATTAAAATAATCTACGATGTACACAACTTACAAAGATTTATGCCCATCAAAAATACTGTGTACAAGTTTTGACCGTACTTACAGCCAGAAATTGAATAAAATATAAGGCAGACATTAGACGCTCATGCAAGCGTCATTCAATTCCATCAGTCATGATTTATGGAATGACTACTAATACTTATTCAAACATCATCCACTATATTAGACGATAGGAAATCCGTCAATCACAAACTGTGGTAAAACTGAGATCAAAACGTATCGTCTAATGTATGCCTAAAACTACAATCTACACCCATCAAACCCACCACCCCATAAAAAAGAAAACAGACAGCGCGAAAAATATCGTCGCATTATTTACATTCCATTTGAATTTCCCTCCAAATCAGATCTGATTTCCTCATTCAAAGGCCGAACCCCCGACAGTTTAGTGTTTCAATCCTCCAAGGAGCGAGGGGTGAATGGTGAGTGAGTGAATAGCGGGAGTGAATGAGTTGTTATGCCGCGGGCGGCGTTAGGTTTGCACAACACTCCGCTTCATGAGATTTCGACGATATTGCATTTGGATGAATTGACCATGCCATATGTCTTCTATCTTCGCCTGCATTGATTTCATTGTTGGTAGCTTTGATGGAGAAGATATTCAATGGTAGAGGAGCAAAGAGGTGTTTTTAATAAAATAATAAGACAAATTATTGGTAAGTCTACGAAATAATAAACAATCTGTACTTCCTAATAGATCTGATGTGCTAGTCGAACCATTACCAATACACTCGTAGTTAACTATAAACATATTTAAAAAAAAAACTCCACTAGTTAGGTGTAATTACTTTACCGTATGACGTCACCTTTTACAATCTTAATAATTAATTAGTAAAAATATTTGCATTTTTAATCAATACATATAATAAAATAAGCTGTTTTAAAACAAGCTGGGACTGTATGCCCCTATGTATGCTTTAGATGTTTAAAACTACACAACTGAATTTATAAAAACGTATTTGTAATGTTTAATCTACCCTTTTATTTTACTATTAAACATTTACTACTTTTATCGGAAAAGCAAAAATGCTAAAACAAAACGAAAACAATCATCGTGTAAAAGTTTAATTTTCTAATCCCAAAACTGGCGAATCCCAGCGGACTCTCGAATCAAATAATTCAAGTACCATCTACCCCTAAACGGATAATCCTTCGAACACACACAGTCACTTACACCTACACAACAAACATTTGATCTGGCCTATACAGCCGACGAACTATCAGGCAAAGCCAGCTCAGGATTACAATTCAGATGTTCCAATATCAACCCTGATAGAGTAATGTTTAACTTCATTGGTGAATTGTTTGGACAATATGGTAGACAAATATACTGTCGTTGATTTGAGGGCCCTCGGACCTCAACCGGGATGAGTATGAGCCAGTGAGAGCGGGTGCCATATGTTTGCTATGATTTGTGAGAGGGCGTAGAATTAAAGCTGCAGTTTTGCAAGTGTTAAAATACATTTAGGACTACTCAATATTGTTCACCGGGTGTATAGGCGCGAATATAACCAAAGACAAGCTCGAGCTTACCTTTGTTATTTTACTCGACGTTTCGACGCAGTTGCATGCGTCGTGGTCACGAGTGGACTGGAGTGCGACGGCTGCGACGTTTCCTGGTTTGAGACGAATCCGCAACTACATTTAGGACTAGTTTAAGGCCACCCGATTTAATTCGCGCAGTTTTACTATTAATTTATATAACACTATGCCCAATGTTACTCTTTTTCAGAGTCCATGTACGCAACGCAACGCTTGTGCGGTGAAGGACAACATCGTGATGATACCACCACAAGGTGTGTGAACCCTATAACGGCGATGGGCTCACCCCGTCACGTTGGGTTAAATACGCGCGCGTGAGCCGTGGGCATTTGCTTTAGCAAGTGCCTCTGCCTACCCCGCTTTGGGATTAAAGGCATATAATCTCAATATATAAATTAATAGTAAGTTACGATGCAACTTCGAGAGTGCAGCAGGCCTGGCCCACAGATCTCACATTTCACACATCTCACAAACTTTCACCTGTTTAATATTAGTAATATACTATTAGGACAATACATAATATGCCATAAAGATAAGCTCAATGATGTGACCTAAGAATTTGCACAAAGCAATAACCCTCACCGTAAAAGTAATAAGTACCGCAACTGACGTACTTTCTATAGAATATACTTAATTGGCGGCATTTTTAATAACAAAGTAACAAGTGCTTTACTCACGAGTATTATCGTGTCAACGGAAAATGATAATCATGTCATCTCTTATGAGATTTCACGACAACTACAGAGCGGTGTGAACTAACGTACAAGTGGCAAGAAAGCCGCAATGTTCACGGATTAATGACTCCGCGACGTCTCATCAAAAGGCTTAAACACTTCGAGAATTTGTTCTCATCAGCCGAGTTTGTTTGCAGTGGCGACACACAAAAAAAAACGCACTAAAACATATTTTCGTAGTCAACAATACTTCGTTAGGGGCACCCTCGTGAGACAACTCTAGCCTCGACTATGAGCCACTGTCTCATGCGACTCATGTTTACAAAAATAAATCTCACTAGACAACGATAAAGGTATACAAAACGAACCATCTCCACTCCCGTCACTCCATAATAATATGTTAATTTAAATTTAATATAATAAGTTATAAAAGAAAGTTGTATAGAATGTCCGTGGACAATATTGTCCGCGGTAGCGACAAAAGGATTGCCACCCTACACTAGAGAGATTCAATTGCGCTAATCCATTTTATTGCATGTCACGAGCAGTTAGTTTTATTTAAATTTTATATTATTTAGTCGAGCGTTCCCTACCCGCTGCGCGGACGCGCGCGCTTCCACCGAAAATCATGGTCACCCTACAGTGGTTGTGAGCGCATGTAAATTTTCTTCCAGAAAATTGAGATTAACGAAACTATGAATTGGGGTAATTAGAAGATTTGTATGCAAAGCCTTTTTGTGGTGAACATTATTAGTTCATAAAGGGTGGCGGTACACGCTCTAATGGCTGTTTGAGAGAATGTTTTATGTGTGACGCATGCAAATACGCGGGTCACTCCTTTGCCAGAGATTTATAGAGCCAGTCTAAGATTTAATAACGGATATTATTTATGGCTAGACTGCACCGTGGGCTATGGGAAACGGCTGTTGATGTTGACCGTTGGTTTTGTACGAGATTTTACGACCATTCCGCTGAATGCTGACTCTGCTATCCGTGTCTTTGGTGAAGGTATGTGAACTTTGTGAACTATTCAATATTAGGTACAGAATACACCTGCTGCCGCTCCTAAGTACTAAGTTTTATGCTTTGTCTCACTCTAATGGCATGTGTCGAAAAGAGACAAATGCACCTCAAGCATTACTGCATTCTGAAGACGGGTATAAAAGTTTCAAAGGATGATATATTAAAGATAGATGTACTCACAACATAGAGGAATTTATAGCTATTAAACGGGTGTACAAATAATGCATTGGTGTATACGCATACAAAGGTAGTGTAATGATGAATAGCTTATCTATAAAGCTAATACAAAACAATTTTATTAATGCTCATTGTGCAATTCCTAAGACTGGGTATTAAACAAATTGCTTGCGTTTTAGTACAGCCATATTTATAATAGCTGTGCCGCGCGGTGTTACTCGCGTATTTTTCGTTCCTTCGTCAAGAAGCTTTTATTCGTTACAAACAATTCTTTCCTCTTTATAAAATTACAAGCTGTCCCCTGCAAACATTTGTTTTGCCATAGGATGTCGCCTTTGCACCTCGTGTATTGGAAGAAATACAACTTTTAAATTTTCCCTGGACTTCCACGTGTAATTCAAGACTAAAATTAGCCAAATCGGTCCAGCCGTTCTCGAGTTTTACCGAGACTAACGAACATCAAAATTCATTTTCATATAATAGAGAATACAAATAATGCATTAATTTCGACCAAATTTGATTACCATAAAAACGGTTCTAGTGAGTTAATCTTAAATGATAGACATATACTGTCGTAGACATTTTTAGATCATTTCAAGAGGAATAATTCTTTCATACATATGTTTCTGGTATCTTGAACCGTTTTCGCAGCACACGCAACAGAAGGTCTCAAGGATGAATAATTTTCCCTGTTTTTTTTCACATTTTCTATTATTTCTTCGCTCCTAATAGATGCAGCGTGATGTTATAAACGTAAGGCAGACAGTAGACGATACGTTTTGATCTCAGTTTTACCACAGTCATGAATGTGATGGACGGATTTCCTATCGTCTAATATAGTGAATGATGTTTGAATTAGTATTAGTAGTCATTCCATAAATCATGACTGATGGAATTGAATGACGCTTGCATGAGCGTCTAATGTCTGCCTAACGTTATAACAAACGTTATGTCAATCTACCGTCCGTACACCGACTTCACAGACAACCATTTTGTTTTCTGTATGTATAGGTGTATCCTGTAAAATATTACATACATACATACACTTCACGCCTATCTCCCAGGGGTAGGCAGAGACTACAGATCTCCATTTGTCACGCTCCTGACATACCCCTTTCGCTTCATCTACATTCATACATCTTTTCATACCTGTAAAATATTCTTAGGTAACATCTTATTATATGTATAAAAATCCAGTGTCATGATGTTTGTTCCCAATGAACTCTTTACCAAGGCTACCGATATTCACAAAAGTTGCCATTTATATGTGATTTCGTCCAAGTTGAGAGATAGGATAGTTTATATTTCGCGACATCCACTGCTGGGCGCAGGCCACCCTGGAGGTTATACTAATTTTATATTTATATTAACAGTTAAGACAGGACAACGTCTGTCGAATCCACTAGTATTGTATAGATATACGCGTCATAAGATGTAGGTACCATAGGTATGTAGGTTTAAAAAGTGTCTATCAGAAACAAGACACTCCTATACAACCGCTAAACTGAAATAGCAACGAAATCAAATCCCGTGTAATCGTGGATCGTAACCCTGGAGGTTATACTATATAAATAGTATAGTATATTCATATTAATAGTTAAGACAGGACAACGTCTGTCGTGTCCTAATAGTAAAAAATAAAATAATAACCTTCAACGATAGTCGTCGTAAATTCTTTTGTAACTATAAACAATAAGATGTAACAATAAAGATTTTTTTTATTTATAAAATACCGACACTTCCTTTTTATGCGACAACAATGCACAAAGGTCAGGACTATGAATAGTGAATACACCGAAAAATGGGACGAATTTCTGTCCCTGTCGCGCGGAGAACTAACGAAAGGGATGGGTGTATGATTCGGTTTGTACATACTTCCGAACCTGCGATTGTTCGAGTTTTTTTTTCGCGTACATTTTAATAAGAACTAAACTGTCAATCAAATGTTTTGCATCTTATGTGTGTTGTTTGACCCTTAACACCCTTCGGTACACATGTCAGAATGTAGAGACTGTTTCTCACGTGATCGATTGAAATATTTTTAGTTTCTTATTATCTTATAGGTAGGTATATTACTATTCCCTATTCACGTAAATGTATCTGTTCCTAGAAAGGGCAAAACCATATTTTTTTTTTCGAAAATCCATACCACAAATACTGGTTGGCTGTAAAAAGTTAAAAACATTTTTTTTTAATCACTATGAACAAGCGTTTGACCACCATCCTGCCTGATGTTAAGCAGCGATGTGGTCTACGATGGAGCACACTTGTTCAGTAGGTACCTATTCACCCGCGACTTGAAGACCTTCAAACTATACTGGGCAGGAAACACAGACTCCGGCAAGTCGTTCCACATCCTGGCGGTACGCACTATGAAAGTGGACGCAAACCGTTTGGTTCGCGTAAATGGCAAATCCACGTGGTATGGATGATGTTTTGCCGTTCCCCTGGTTTTCCTATTGTAAAAACGCGATGGGGGTATTAGGTTATGCAACTCCGTAGCACACTCACCGAAATGCACCCGATGCATTATTATATGAAACCTCAAAAAGTTAAAAAGTTAGCTATTTCGCCTTTTCTATTATATTCTTGCAATGCATAAAAAAAACCATAGTACATACACACTGGCCGAAAACATTTTTTCATTAAACGAAAGAGCAAAAAAATACAGAGGCGCACCGGAAAAAAAACAATAAATAAGCGCCGCTAATATTTTATAGATTAGTGTGAAATTATTATCGCCGAAGGTGGCACCTACTAATTATTGAGTTAAATAATATGTCAGAACAATGCTAGGCCGGGGGGCGGCGGACGAGAGTTGCCACGTCACGGGTACTCCATCAGTTCGCTACAAAACTCATTAATATAGAGATAAAAGTGTGTGCTGCAGGTGAGTGCCCTTTGTTGTACTGTTTTAATAATTTAGGCTTTTTTGTATTGTTCAGGCAAACAATATAGGAGAATATTCACTTGTATGATAAACAATTTAGTGAATTTAGTTTATTGTTCCTTGTAATATACACACATCAAAAGTGTCTAGGGATCAAGAACATTTTTAGGTCTAAAAAAAAATCTAATTCATTTAAATCAAATCTAATCTTCTGGATTGGACTCCTACCTGATTCCCC
>SJJU01019589.1:0-13088 GCA_012932125.1 Conopomorpha cramerella
CATCGTGATGAAACCCGCACACCACAAGGTGTGTGAACCCTATAACGGCGATTGGCTCACCCCCTGTCACGTTGGGTTAAATACGCTTGGTGAACCGTGGGCATTTGCTTTAGCAAGTGCCTCTGCCTACCCCTCTTTGGGATTAAAAGGCGTGAAGTGTAAGTGTATACTTGATAATATATGGCTAATGATGAGCAGATTGTTGGACGAATGTACATGGCTATTACAGGCAGTATCGAACCAACAGCCTTTCTATTGCAAGTTGAAATGTCTGACCACTAAGCCATAGACGCTAATGAACTCAGCAAATTCGAACCCAAACAAACGAAATGTAAATAAGGTTACAGTTACATTTTATGTCGGACCATTAATCATTTAACATTAAAGTTATAGTTATGGATTCGTTTAGAAATAATCTTTCAGTGCGCTCGCTTTTAATGGACCTAGTATTTATTGATTTATGTAGGTAGACCATTAAACATTCAAGGACCATATTGGACTGCTTACGTATACAAACAATTGGTAATTTGAGCCTTAAGGAGCAAGAGGCAATGATAGAAGAGAGGTTTACTTATTATATTTCTAATTTTGACGGAAGCAAAGCAAAACAAGCTTAAAATAGTATGTACTCTGGATATTTTGGAAAAAAAGATGAAACAAATGGTTCTTTTAGATTTTTTAAATTATGTGTTATTGGATATTTTGCAAAAAAAAACATGTCAAGCATAACTTTGCGCTTAGTTTTTAAAATAAATCTGTACATTTTTTTTTTAAATATCTGGAAAGATGAGACCAACATCTCACGACAGTCCTGTTTAACTATAGAAAACAGCCTAGATTGGTTAGCACAAAGTCTAGATAGTAGATAGTCAAAGAGTCATGTTGTCGCAGTACAAATTTATTTAATGTACCTTTTGATCATTGAGTTCAAATTGGTCACACTAAATCAAGACTAAATGACCCACTAACTGAGATCTTAGTACTCGACAAGCGACTAGTAGTCGACATCAATTCCTTCGTGCTTTGGGAATAAGGTTAATTTTCCAATGACCATAATTCATAATCATTGAAAAAATAAATTTATTTCCGAGACACTAAGGAATGAGATATTCGTTCTTTGCAGACGATTTAGGCTTTGCTTACATACATACATACACTTCACGCCTGTCTCCCAGAGGGGTAGGCAGAGACTACAGATCTCCATTTGTCACGATCCGGACATACCCCTTTCGCTTCATCTACATTCATACACCTTTTCATACATGACTTCTCTTTGGAGTTATTTTGAATTGACAAAAAAAAATTGATAAGCTAGTAAAAGGAAGAAACAGTTTCGTTATTTCCTGGACTACTCTTATATGTGCCTAAATGTTTGTATAGATCCGTGTTTCATCCAAACATATTTTGATATGACAAGCAGTTACAGTTTTTACACATTGCATTGAAGCATTTATTTTTGTGACGGCCGAATTTCAAAGTAAAAATAATGAATGAAAATTACTATTAAAATTAAAACCTCGTAGCTCGTGGACACAGTCGGACAAATATCTTTTGGTGAGTATTTAAAAAGTCACATCCAAATCCAGTCTTGTTTTAATGGATAATATAAGCACATAAAACAAACAAACAAAGTAAGGGCCTTACTAATAATGGCGGAATTGCTAATTCGAAGATACACAAAGCTCAACTTAACTTGTCACTTGTATGTCAAATACGGAATAACCAGTTCAAGTAGATCTGAAATACGCTTTGTGAACCGTGGGCATTTGCTTAAGCAAGTGCCTCTGCCTACCTCGCTTTGGGATTAAAAGGCGTGAAGTGTGTGTATTTTTTTAAGTAGACCTGTAGTAACCGTTGTATAAGTGACAACGCGTTTATTGCTAAGGGGGTATGTGTTTGTGTATTTGTTTGTTTTTATTTGTTTGTTTACACTCACACGCCAAATATCCTTGTGGAACTACAGTTATAAACGATATTCAAATCTTGTGTTTTAAACACAGAGTGGCGAAACTACCAACGAAGAACACCGTATCGTGATAGGGCGAGTCTTTCACAATAGTTTCCGAGTTTGAAGCGAAAAATGATTTTATCTTCGGTTACAAATGTACATTTTGTCACACCAAAAGATACCGATCACCGTTGGTGGTCCAACGTGGAAAACACTTACGTAAGCTCTGTGCAAAAATATTTGATAGGGTTTCTTGTATTTAATACAACCCCTGCTACTTTTGGGTTGAAAATGGTTGGTGAGTCGTGGGTATTTGCTAAGCAAGCACATTCCGCTTTGGGCTATTTTTACCTCCCCGAACAGCAGTGGCGTGCATACCATATAGGCAAAAAGACACTGCCTACCTTAGTATTTTGGCTACCCGACCTAATAATACAGTTATTGCTGGATTTTTTTTTGTTCTACTCACGACATAGGCTAACGAAGGTCCCCTGTGTTTTGTGGGTGAGTAGATAGGTAGGTGCCTATATTTCGTAAAGACAAGTTACCCATACATAGGTGTCAATCCTTGAAGGTTACTGACTACCAGTGGCGTGCACACCATATAGGCAAAAAAACACTGCCTACCTTAGTATTTTTGCTACCCGACCTAATAATACAGTTATTGCTGGATTTTTTTTGTTGTACTCACGACATAGGCTATCGAAGGTCCTGTGTTTTGTGGGTGAGTAGATAGGTAGGTACCTGTATTTCGTAAAAGACAAGTTACCCATACATAGGTGTCAATCCTTGAAGGTTACTGCCTACCAGTGGCGTGCACACCATATAGGCAAAAAAACACTGCCTACCTTAGTATTTTTGCTACCCGACCTAATAATACAGTTATTGCTGGATTTTTTTTGTTGTACTCACGACATAGGCTATCGAAGGTCCTGTGTTTTGTGGGTGAGTAGATAGGTAGGTACCTGTATTTCGTAAAAGACAAGTTACCCATACATAGGTGTCAATCCTTGAAGGTTACTGCCTACCTTGTCGTAAAAGTCAATGTACGCCACTAACGCCACTAACGAACAGCACAGTACATAACAATTTCACAAAAATCCTCTATCTATCGAATTTCGCGACAAAACACATATTTATTATTTACTTAAGCACAATATACTCGTAGCTTTCATTCGCGATACAGATTACAGATAAGCTTTTCCATAAGCGTAAATTAAATCCGAGTTTGAAGTAAATCCTTGAAGCTCATGTCCCCCGCCCCCCGCGTCTTCCCCACTCTTCCCCCACCACCCGACAGTGGAAACTGGTAGGACTGCAATATAGAGGGAACCGGTTCTAAACTAACGTATCTTTAGAAATACATCTTTGTATGGCGCGGTGAGGGCGCAGACTTAGGAAATCGGTAGAGTTGGCTGGGGTTTTTTTTAAATATAGTTGAACTTACACATTACTACACTACTTACATCATAAATTCGGATAGCGTTACTTTCTATGTAGACATTGTTCCAATGTGTACCAAAGTTACCAAAGTAAAGATTATAACAACGTGGCACCTCGTTTTACAGATTCAAGATTTAGTCTAAGGTACACTATTGTGGTTATCTAAAAGGAATTATTCTGATCGATGAGGTATCATATTGCAATCCAAACAGCATATCACTCGTTGCTTGGCACTAAGCGAGGTACAAGACCTTCAGACTGTACTACGCAGGAAACACAGACTAAATACGCTACTGTGGTTATCTGAAAGAAATTATTCTGATCGATGAGGTATCATATTGAAATCCTAACCGTGTCAATTTTATAGCTGTATTGTGCAATAAAAAGTATATTTATCCATCAATCACTTCAGATCAATTCACACTATCAGTAAAATGTAACCTTTAAAACTCTACTATACTTAAACAGATATCAGAAGTGCCATGTCTCATCTATGGGGAATAAAGTAATATTTTATTAGTTGTTCGCCTAATCGGCCAACTCTAGTACATTGTAAAGACTACAACCGAAGCGTGCTGGCTGCACTCGACCACGTTTATAACTCAGCATTAGATTATGAGTGATCTTGTCACTACGCACATGCATAATCTTTTATACGTAATAATAATGTAGTAGTACATAGTACACTTTACTTGTGGAAAACCTACCTATGTAAGTAGGTAAATACAGGTTATTCCGATATCTTACCCTAGAGGATTCACCCTAGAGTGAAATCTGGGAAACATGTCTGAGTATTTACCATATGTACACACATCAAAAGTGTCTAGGGATCAAGTACAATTTTAGAATATTGCAATCAAGAATATATTTTACAAAAACTGAATTCATAATTTATTCAAAATGTGGTGATAAGTCATTGATACAGGTATGGGGAATTAGGTAGGAGACCAATCCAGAAGATTAGATTTGATTTAAATAAATTAGATTTTTTTTAGAGCTAAAAATGTTCTTGATCCCTAGACACTTTTTATGTGTGTATAAGTAAAAAAAACATCATCATTAGCCACATAATGTCTACTGCTGGACGAGGGCCTCCTCCAATGATTTCCATAATTTAAGGGGAAATGCCAATGAACACCACGCTTGGCAGGCGGGTTGACGATCGCAGTAGTGTAGTTTAACTCACAGAGAGCGCTACTGCCGGTCCTCTAGAGAGTTCCCTCGGTATCCTCTTACGACCCCCTACGACGGGAAAAGTTGAGCTGGGGTCGTTGAGTTGAGTTGGCCGTCATCACACGGCCAAAAAAATATCTGGGGTAAATTCTCAGACACTTTTCTCAGTAAAGCGTGGAGGTAATAAGGTGTAATTATTATTCTTACTAGTCTACTGGATCCCGCTGCAGGACAATAGCTTCTCTCTCATAACTTCACTCGCCTCGGTACTGAGCTGGATATTCACCTGTATTTATCAAATACCTACTGTTGTCATGGTCTAAGTTGTCATTCAAATACTGTTAGTTAGGTCGCGGGTTGGACAGTTTGAAACTTAACGTTGGTTTAAATACGCTTGGTGAACTGTGGACATTTTCTTAGCAAGTGCCTCTGTCTACTCCGCTTTGGGATTAAAAGTCATGAAGTGTGTATAATATATATAAAACTTAATTGTAGAACAATGTTTGTAAGATGTTTGTTTGTTTTTTCACTACACTTATCGCCATAAAAAGCAATAAAGAATGTCACAATAAATGTTCTCTAGGTATAAGTTTAGGGATGAAGGATATGGGATAATGTGATAAGAATAATTTGTAAGGATAACTGAAACCACCCGAGCACAATCGCAGCCGTACATCATCATCATCATCAGCCACATAACGTCCACTGCTGGAGGGCCTCCCCCAATGAGATCCGTCATTTGGCGATCGCAGTGGTGTTGTGGTTTAACTCACAGAGAGCGCTGCTTGCCCGTTCTCTGGAGAGCTCCCTCGGTCGCCTCTTACGACCCCCATGACGGGAAACGTTGGGCTGGGGTTGTGTGTGACACATGTATTCTATTCGCCCTCACCACACGGCAGCCGTACATCACTAACATACAAAATAGGCATCTCCCACCCTGATAATAAGAGCTTAGATAGCTTACGCATTCTAATCGCTCATTACGTCGCAGACAAGTTTCAAACCTAACATTACAGGTCATCTTGCGCACGACTGTACTTACTTAACATTATTTAAATTAACACACACACACACACATATACATACATAGATAAAGTCACGACAATCTCATGTCCGCGCTTCCATAACATACGATACTATGATAGTAAAAAAACATTATAGTAATGAAAAGCTAATTTGTTATTCATATGACTCGTTGCTTGGCACTAGGCGAGGTATGTACGAACTTGAGCGATGCAGTTTGTATGTGGTGTATTTTGTTGAAGACATTTTTTTTTAATCACTATGAACAAGCATTTGACCACCATCCTGCCTGATGTTAAGCAACGATGTGGTCTACGATGGAGCACACTTGTTCAGTAGGTACCTATTCACCCGCGACTTCAAGACCTTCAGACTGTACTGCGCAGGAAACACAGACTTAATACGCTATTATGGCCCGTATGTCCAGCCCCCCAAGCAAAGAAATGACAAGACATATCAGGCTCTGCGATTGGTTGAAACAAGGTAAGTCGCACGATGTGTGACATAGTAGCCAATCACAGCGCGTATTTGTTATATGTCATGGGTGACGACAAGCTGTTTGATGCTCGGCTACAAAGCTTAGAGCATCTCCGCAAGGTTGCGAGCCTGTCTGTCTTCTATCGGGTGCATTTCGGAGAGTGGGCTACGGAGTTGCGTAACTAATACCCCCATCGCGTTTTTACAATAGGACAACCAGGAGAATAGCAAAACGTCATCCATAGCAGGTGGATTTACCATTTATGCGAACCAAACGGTTTGCGTCTAGTTTCATAGTGCGAACCGCTAGGGTGTGGAATGACTTGCCCGGAGTCTGTGTTTCCTGCGCAGTACAGTCTGAAGGTCTTCAAGTCGCGGGTGAATAGGTAGGTACCTAATGAACAAGTGTGCGCCGTCGTGGACCACATCACTGCTTAATATTAGGCAGGATGGTGGTCAAACGCTTGTTCATAGTAATAAAAAAATGTGTCTTACTTGACGCCCTTGCTAGGGCTGCTGTAGTGGATGAAGTCAACAGGGCTGAAAAAGAAAAATTGCTGAATGCTAATTAACGATTAATCAACGATTTTTTCATTTTGTTATTATCCATCATTTTATATTTTCTTGACACACGCAAAAGACAAAAACCTACATAAGGACAGTTAGACTATGTTTGCACATATATAAATGGGTACATAAGGCATTTATACTCAGTTAAAGCTTTTAAACTATTTTAAAGTTTTCGGAATACCGCGTCTAACCTCAGCAATGTTGACAGTGGCAATTGCACAACTGACTGTAAATTGGTGTTACAAAAGCGGGTAGCTTTAATTGTGCCAATCTCGACTATTAACTGCAATTAGTTGGAGTACTGGCATATCTACCTACGTAGTGCGGAGATCGTTTGTATTAGAGACATTTTTAGGCGGAGTGCCATTTCTTTATTTTATTAGGGAAGCTAACAAGATATAGTGGCGAAGCTAGGGGGTAAGCCGGTAGTAGGTACAAGACAAGCCTATGCCAGGCACATTAACAAATATTTTCAAGGAAATTAATAAGTAAGACAAATAAAAAAATCTAAATAAGCATTGGTTAAGTGCCTATTTTTCACTACCGGCTTACCTCCTAGCTTCGCCATTACCGGAAGATACATACCAATAAAATTAAATAAAAAGCCGCAAATATTACAGTACAGTGCTTTCTCAATCTTGATGGGGAATTTTTAGGCACCTTGTTTCTCATAGTTATGATAGATGGCGCTAGCTGTATAAGGGGGTATAAATATCAACGAAATGGCAAAATTTTTATTGGCACCGGGGTTTAAAAAAAAATGGCTAACTTCAGGCAGTCAGTATATATTGAAAGGGACAGTATTTTTTTAATTGTCTGTTTACAAGTTACAAAAGAATTTGTAATTTTACTTACCAAATAATAGAAAAACGTAATAAAATATTACACAGAAAGGATAATAAGAGTCATACATTTTATCTTAAACTAACAAAAATATTAATTTATAAATGTACAGTAAGTAAGTGAGTTTTAAGTATGCACTAGTGGCGAAGCTAGGGGGTAAGCCAAGTAGTACAAGACAAGCCTATGCCAGGCACATTAACAAATATTTTCAAGGAAATTAAGTAGCGTAGGGACTTATTATAGCTCAAATAAGTAAGACAAATGAAAAATCTAAATAAGCATCGGTAAAGTGCCTATTTTTCACTACCGGCTTACCTCCTAGCTTCGATGCACAATGTACCTATTATGCTGGTGATGTCTAGATTATCGTTTTTTTTTCAAAACCAGTTTTACATACTATCATGAAAAATTATCTAACTATCAAACGATTATGTTTTTTATTATATTCCTGGTTCATGAGATATTAACTATCTTCTTTTTTTGCCTAACTACTGTTCTGGATGCCCAAGCTGATACCGCATGAACCAAACCTTTGCTTTAGAAGTACGTATACTAGGTAAAGCATGGAGTTAGCGAGTAGTTATAAATAGCGCCCGTGGCGTGACCGAATGACAGTTGACTACAAATGAGCCAATCATCGGTTTTACCACGCCCATTCTCCAAATCATCTAGTTGCCAGAAATGTTTTGATGTAAAATCCTTACTAATATTATAAATCGGAAAGTGAGTTTGTTTATTTGTTCCGCTTTCACACCGTAACTACTGAACCGATTGCTTTGAAATTTTGCATATGTAAAGTTAGAAATCCGGATTAAATAATAGGCTACTTTTTATCCGGGAAAAAATTGATTTTCCCGAAAGAAACTTAGATGTTTCCGTAGGAATTATAAGTTTTCTTATAGTTGTCCTTTATACCGCAATATAACCGAAGTCCATGCGGGCGAAGCCGCGGGCGGAAAGCTAGTATAGAACTAAATGGTTGTATGTCCAATGCGCAAGACTGATCATTGTTACAAGTCTGACCTACGTCAATCAGTGGTCGTCAGTGCACTAAGATGATGATGGAGCAGCTTGCACTTTGGCTTTTGTTGATATTACCAGGGTATTGATGACCGTCCAACCCATGAACCTAATGAACCTTAAAGAAAAGCGAGTGTCAAGGTGGCTTGAGTGGCTATTACCGGGGTGACGATAGCCATCCGACCCCTGAACCTATAAGATGAATCTGAAACAAAACCAGATGTCAAAGAAGCAAGTGACCCACAGCTTCACGTGATGATCATAGGTACATGTCACTTTCTGACGTTTTAAAAAGGTGTGAAGAGGGCAAAACACGGTAACCTTACATGTACTCTCACCGAGTTAGTTAAAAAGTAATAAATCATGTACTGCGTGTAAAAGGACCCCGAGCAATTGTTTTAGAAACGTTATGTTAAGCTCGTCAATATGAACAACTTTTACTATGGTGACAACGCGGGGAAAATATAAAAATTTGTTTTTTTTTCATCTCCACATTTTGTGTGGATTTGCCATAGTAAAAGTTGTTCAAATTGACGAGCCCATCAAGGTTTCTGAGACGGTCGGCGGAGTCCTTTTACACGCAGTATATGTTTTATTTTTACGTAAGATTTAGCACACAAAATTTTAAGTATTAGATACACTTAAATAAATAATTGAATAAAAAGGAAAGCAAAATTTTACCTCTCAAAGTCTTTCTTTCCCCAAGTATTTTTGGAGTAATACCGAGAGTGATTATTCAATTTTACAGCCCCATTCGTTAATGTTGGGGATCATTTGGGAAATCCCTAAAAAGCTCCCGAAATTGCTGCCTTTTCTGACACGCTTTATACGGGCTTTTTAAAAGCCAATGACTTAAGAGACTTGACTTTTATTAGGTGATTATTTATTTAACTTTTAGAAAGATGTGATATTTTCGGTTTATTTATTGATTGATGGATTTGGACTAAGACAAAGCTTTACTAAGTTTACTTTTGTCCATACTGAGGTAATTTTAACATTTTTAACGTTTAATTGATTAAAAGATTAACTTAATTATGAGAATTGATACACTGTGAGTAATGATAACTGATAAAAATAAGTATAACAATAAATAATAAGACAGTAATTAATTTCTTATATTCTTGGTATAGCGACCTAATGTAAATACTCGAGAAATTAAGATTAAATAATAATGGGGTATTTTCAAACTTTAAAAATTTCATAGTGGGTGTCCAGGGTGACTTTTATCAGTAATATTTTAGTACATTTTTTAATTATTTGGGTAAGTTATTCAAACTTCAGACACTTTTGTAAAATGTAAATTTACAATATAAAAATTACTGTCACCTTCAATACTGACTGCTTGAAGTTAATCATTTCGTGGACATTTATCCTCCCTGATACAGCTAGCGCCATCTGTCATAACTAAGAGAAACAAGGTGCCTGAAAATTCCCCAATATAATTAAGACACTTTTACGTAAACCGTATTCCAATAAAATACGTAACTTGGCAACCTAATTCATTCCCGCTACCAAAATCAAAACTAAAAATTAATATAGAACAAAATATTGTAATACAAAAGTTTCGGAACTCTTCTAAGCTCAGAGCACTAACTATACAAAGTCATAGTAACATTCTTCACAATCTACAAAATTTGACAACATTCCAAATTATGTCTTGCGCCTTTCTCAAGGGTAACCCTTTTGTTCATTTCTAAACACATTACCCTAATTTATAAACATAACAATGTAATAGTCAAAACAAATCGAACGTTACTATTTTAATCGACATGGGAACTAATTTTATTAAAATAAACCCCAATAATACTTATAGTTTTTAACTATTCAAGAAGTTTTACTGTTATCTCAACACTACTTAGTAGGATCGCGGACTGGTCAATATATACATTTTTCATGACAACTTGAGCTAGAGTTTAGTACGTATTACAAGAAATGTTAGTTCAAAGTAATCTAGTCCTTGTCTACAACCTTTGCCCCTCTAAATCTTGGGAGTACAGAAAAAAACGGCTTGTTAAGAAATGCGTGTGTGTATTGAATCAGTAGGTACTCCTTGGTCGGTGTTATTAAACACTTGAAAATTATTTTTGGCTATGCGTCGAGGGGTTGGTAATGTCAATGTTCTATGAGCTTTATAACCTTAGATATTCGTAAGCTCAGAAAGCTCAGCATAAAATGGTAATTGTGTAGTTGATTGTGACAAAGCACGAAAGTTCAACTGTTATGCTTGAATTATTTTTGGGACTGTGAGAAAGTTTTTGATTTGTGTTCGATATTACGATACAAACTGTTACCTGTGTATATCGTTTTATAATATGCATACAATGGACGAGTTATGATATGAATAAAATTGTATGTCCTACCTTTTACTAGTATCCGTTCGTCATTATTGTGTTGACCATAGACACGATCGTCCTCACATTTTACCATGAGCCTTATATTGTTAAGAAAACGACACCGAATAGGTTCCTGCTTCAAATTCATGAAGATCAATTTGAATCACTATTCAATGTTCATTGCTTGCATGTGTGTGCTCTTCTAACTCGGCAATCTATTGCATATCATTTACAATTGTCGTATTTAAGAAATAAAATCTAGGATAGCAGCCAACACAGTTCTACTGCACGTAGATCGACCGCACGATACTTTAACAACAATATTTTTAAAACAAAGTATCCTTTTCGCTATAAAATAAAGATATTACAGAAAATAACCGTGACAAACTTTAAACTTAACTCGCAAGCCGTTTGCGGGGATTACTTCAGATACTTTACCCGGCGTACAGCTAACGCCATCTGCTGGTAGAGACGGGACATTATTTTTAATGTTATCGTTCTATTCAGCGAAATTGACATCTTTAATACTGAAGTTCGCTAAGATTGTAGCTTCGGACATTATTATACTTAAGTATTTTCAAGCAATTTTCAACTCTGTTAACGTACTAAAATGTAGAAGAATGAAACTATTTTGAATGATTAAATAACCATCAATGTAAATTATATATACTAGAGAAATATCGTAAAACGTGGGTAATGTACCAACAATCTTCAAACAATACTTCGGCACAATTCAAATGATTTACTTATCATTTTGCACGAACTATAGATTAGTTCGTGCATTTCAAGAATGCGCGCGGGCCTTAGATGTGTGTGTGGCAGTTTTGTTTGTTTGAACTGTCAACTAGCGTGTCCATATACGACTCACACATCTCAGGCCCGCGCGCATTCATAAAATGCACGAACTATATGCGAATTTCCTTCACCATGTTATTTTGAAGAAATGAACATATATCAAAACATAGTCAATCATTTGTAAAGGTGGATGAGAAACTACGCGGCCACTAAATGAAAACTGTCTGTGATTACTCCTTCTGGGGCTTCCACGTCTCTCACTGTCCCGTCTTAAGCTACCTTGTTACAGAATACTTCTAAATGCAGACTACAATAGTAAGTATATATTACATTTTATAATTCATCACCTTAAATACTCATTAGTCAGCCATTTTCTGTATCGACAGCAAAAACGTTAAATCTAAACATAAATAAATTTAAAGAAGATACTTCTAAATCTCTACTCGAATAACATGACGACAAATTGCCGTTTCTATAATTATACACAGATATATTAACTGTCTAAATACTTGGAGAGTTCTTTTGTAAGATGTAACGACAAAAAAGCGCAGGAGAATGAAAAAAAAAAACCACTCATTTGACTTATCTAAGATTTTGTCGAGAGGTCGTCTTTTTTTTTTTCTTAAAAAAGTCTTGTGGGGTGACATTTTGAGATACGCACAAATTATGTTGGTACTATTGTTAATTGGTTTTAGGATTCGTTTGGTTGAATATTTGTGTTTTGGTTATTGTGTCTTTAAGTAGCGGACGAAGGGGAATATCGGTAGAGAGATCTAAAAATGCTGTCTTTAAGAAGAATTTTACCTTAGGGATTTTGTGTTCTACTTCGAATTAGAAAAGTATTATTAATATTTGTTTACTTATATTCGGTTTTCTGTTTTTAATTATTCAAATGCGTATGTAAGTCATTCAACGTTTGTTTTGATTGTTTATTAATTACTAACTGACCCAACAAAAATTGTTTTGCCAATATAGATTAAAAACAGTGTTTTTCTGCTATTATAAGCATGTGTTATACATATAAATCTTCCTCTGGAAACACTCTATTTAGTAAAAAAATCCGCATTTAAAACCCTTGCGTAGTTTCAACGATATAAGCATACATAGGGACAGACAGTGGGAGGTGACTTTGTTTTATACTTTGTATTAATTGGGTTTTATTTCTATAGTGCAGTCCAACCTATTACTCCAAACTTTAGTAACTCTTGTTGGTTGTCCTAAATCAATTAATTAAATTAAAATAAACATAATATACAAACATGCAACAGATTTTATTTAATTCAAAACTCTAATTATTCATCTACCAATTTTTTTAAATCATTTTGTATAGGTATGCTATTATTGTCAACCTCGTACTTTTTCACATTCAATAAAAATACAATAAAAAAAACGATTTTATTTTCCATGAAAGTTCTTTCTCTGATTTAAATAAAACACAGGAGCAGTATACGGAATGAACATCC
>SJJU01019590.1:0-10555 GCA_012932125.1 Conopomorpha cramerella
TAAAAAAGTACCCCATTATTAAACCGGGAACTTACCAACTATACGTTTGCAAAATTTCACAAGCAATCGGTTCGGTAGTTTACGGCGTGAAAGCAAAACAAACAAGACAACAACGGCCGCATGGACTATGGTCAGGACATCTTTCCCGCCACTGACATAATGCTTTAGTGATGAGCTGAGGCATTTGTTGTGTGCGTCTGGGTGTTTTATTTATCTATGTATGTATTTAAAAGTATTTATGTAAGTATTTGAGTCTCTGGCACCCATAGTACAGGGTATCCTAGTTTGGGGTCAGATGACCGTGTGTAAAAAATGTCCCGTTATATTTATTTATAAAATAAACTCACTTTCCCATTTATAATATTAGTAATAAGATTACCTATAATCTGGTATAGAGACAGGCAGTGACCGCTTGTCCGTGTAATCGTATCGCTGGTAAACGATGGCCCGGGAGTTGGCGGCGCCGCCGATCACACCCACTGGCGCTGTTCCGTCATCGCATGGCTCCAGGCGTTCCGCTTCCTACAAATTAAGTTTACCTCTAAACAGACTTCAACAAGTACAATGTTATAAAAAGAAAAAATTACAGACATCAACAATTTTTAAGCGTATTTGACCCAACGTGACAGGGGGTGAGACCATCGCCGATATAGGGTTCACACACCTTGTGGTGTGCGGGGTTAATCACGATGTTGTCTTTCACTATACGAGCGTTGCGTACATAGGCTCTGAAAAAGAGTACCATTGATACACGTCCAGTAACCGAACTCGAACCCGCGACCTTCCGATTTCAAGTCAAGTGTCCAACAAAAACATTGTAATTATTTATTTTGATGAGTAAATAAAAAATAACATTATACATTTTTTTTATTTATACTATCCATCATCTACCCCATCATTACAAACAGGCGCCATCAAAATGCTACATAGACAACTATTAATAGTAGTTTAATAGTAGAAGTTTCCAAACCTTCGGTGTGACAGAGATGACAGTGAGAGTAAGACAATCGCCTCCAGACTTGATCAGGTCCACCACTTGCTTGTGTGTCGATCCCTCGACGTTAACGCCGTTCCTGTAACAAAACAATAAAAAATAAATTAATAATTCCAAGGCGACTGAGCGAACTCTCCAGAGCACGGGCAGCAGCGCTCTCTGTGAGTTAAACCACAACACCACCGCGATCGCCAACCCGCCTGCCAAGCGTGGCGATGATTGGCGTTTCTCAAAAAGAACCGACTTCAACCAGTAAAATTTGACATCATATATGGTTTTCTCATGGCTGCCACTGTCGGAACGGAACTAAATGTATATAGGACCAAACAGGAAGCACCAGCTTTCAAATAAAAAAAAACATGCAAATCGGTTCACCCGGGCGAAAGTTCTGAGGTAACAAACGTAAAAAAAACAGACGAATTGAGAACCTCCTCCTTTTTTTAAGTCGGTTAAAAACGAAAACAAAATTTCACCTCTTCATATAAAGTGGCAATCAGCTGATCGGTAATTTTGTATGAAGTGAGTGATTTTGTAGAGTTTCACCAACGTTTTTGATTTAACCTTGTATACTAACATATTAATCTAACTACAGCACCATTCAGACGGACTACTAACGATAGTTCGCTGGACCAAAATGTGAAATGAAAAAAACAATGGCCGCTTAATTTTTCACATAACAACCGTTGCATTATAGTTACGGTTCTAAAACCATGATTGAACTATTTTTGAACAGAAATGAATACTGAAACTGCTCGAACGAAATCGCGGGGAGTCCACTAGTATATTATATTTCAATTTCAGCAATTCTATTGCGATCGAACTACTATTTTGCAATATGAGTTACGTCAAGTTTCTCCACTCCACTTAGGATTATGAATGCGAGTTTAACACTAACAGACACGTAACAATTCCGGTTTTTTTTAAATTGCTGGTAATTATATCAATATTTTGATAGATATACGAATGTAGATGAAGCGAAAGAGGTATGTCAGGACCGTGACAAATGGAGATCTGTAGTCTCTGCCTACCCCTCACTTCACGCCTGTCTCCCAGGCGTGAAGTGTATGTATGTATGTATTTTTAAAAGGTGTATTATCGGCGCGATATCTGTGGGAAGTTTTCTGATATCTGTTATATTTACAGAATTATGGCCTGGCCACACTCAACGATTACATCCTGTATAATTAAAAACAAGCTTAAGCTTACAATTTGTTTTGTAAAAATATATAAATACAATGTCCGTGCGCGTTTACATTGAAAAATCATGTTACACTAAGGCTGTCCTACCATGGTCCTTTTAAGATCGAGGCCTGTAGCAACATTGACGAACCGATCAACAATACAGATACGTCATTTTATAGTTTAATTGAGACAATTCAGACAATAAATTACTTACATACGTCGAGCAATGTCTAGCCAAACCAATCATTGGAGCAGCGGAAGATCGAATAAAGAATTGAGTTTTTTATTCATTCGTAGTTATCGATTAATTCTAAAACAGACACTACTAAATAATACGTATATTATGTCACTGAACAACTTCTAGATTTTCAAAGCAGTTTTCCAAGTCTTAAAAGATTTAAAATTGCAGAGCATTCATTAAATATCTAACACAGAAAACGTTGATAAATTCAGTCGTCAATCAAGCGCTAACTGAGGTTCTTTACAATGTACAGATCGGAGATAACCTTGCTTCCTCATTTCTTTGTGTTTGCGCCCTAAGGCTCGTAGGTTGAATGACCTATTTCTTGATAAATACCCATAGACCAAAGATTTCCCTGAGAAAAGCGCTGTGTGAATGAATACATAGAAAATAATCCTTTATTGGTAGATACAACAGCGCCATTTCACTGCCAGTGAACTTCCACTAGTCAAGATGATATACCTCAAATAGTTAGTCTAAGTTTCACGGGTTGGCGTGTTACAAGACAAAATGAAAATGTTTAACTCAAATGAATAGCTTTCTGTCTTTTGATGTAGCTTTGATCCCCTAGAAAAGTGTTCCAAGATAAAAATGACAAGACACTATGACGCACTACGATTAGTAGAAATAAGCCAAGTCGTATTAAGCGTGACATAACAGCCAATCACCGTGCGTACTAGTATTTTGTTCCATGTAGTGTATTTCTTGATAATACGCTAGGGCTTCTGCTCCAATACGAACGGATGAGAATTATAAACACCAACAAGAAAATATCTTTATCGTCTCGTAATCGTAATATTTGATTATATTTCATAGCGGAAACAGATAACATTCTAAAAACACTCCTGAACTAATGGCAATTAATCTATATCAAACATAATATGCAGACGATAAACAAGATCTCCGTGACGAAAACAAATTACGCGTCGGTCATCCCGCTCGACTAACAATGTAAATATTTGCATATTTTTCAGGCGTGTACAGTCGCGCGCACTATACGAATACACACATCTCTACGTCCATTCTACTAATTAAATAGAAACTGTAATAAAATGGCGTAAACATAGTGTAAACCTACACCCACCCTAACCCACTAATAATATCTTTGAACATTAACTACTATTTCTATACTTACTAGGTTCAAAGACTTCTACCTATTCTCGAACTAATCTTATAATCAAAAAGTAACGTTTGTCTTGCTCTAATGTTGTTTGTGTAAAAGAGACGAAGTACGCCCTCAATTGTGTACAGTTTATTGTTTCAGAATTACAAGCCTTAGGCTGACTACACTCAAGAACAGATCTTTCTGAATATTATCGCGTCTTTGTAAAAGAAACAAAATATGCTGAAGTGAAGATCCAGACTCCAGAACTGATAATAACAGAATATGGGTTTATACAAGCAATAAAGTAGGTATGTCTGATTTGAAGCCACAATATTCCGCCAGCAAGCAAATTGATCCAAATACTAGTCTACAGCACAAAATGTTTCGATCATGATGGTGATGACTCAAAGATTAATGCTCGCGCATAGTATTTTAATACGATAACGTTTGACCCAAAGTGTGTAGCAACCCATTGCAATAATGTAAATCTCCACGTGTAGAGAATAACCAACATTGTTTATTGCCTTTCCTTTGTTGATGCCGAGCTGATTTGTTATATACTGTTGCCAGTTGCGCCCGCGCAGGACGGTTTAGACCGGCGCGAGGGACCTTGCATTATTTCTTCACGGTACATTAGCGGACTACGTGATATCGTTGTTTTGAAATAATAGACGGCAGGTAGTAGAATGCATTTTTTTCTTAAATATGTTAACTATTTCATTCATTAAAGCCTTTTGCACTTGTGATAAGACACATATTATGCAATTACTACTTTAAGACACTTAACAAACCGCATAAGTATATTTCGCAATATAAGTTATTGAAGCCAACTCTCTAAGTCTGGACAAGGTAATATTTCAAGTTTGCAACATTATTCATTTGAACATAGGCACCATTAGGCATTCAATTCAAGATTTTTTATGAAAAACGTTAGCGCGACGAAATTTTTCAATTAAAATTTGAAATATTGCTTTTACCTTATCTTGCATAAACGGCGGTAAAATAATATAAAACCTAATGGATATTTATGTATGATTTAATAACATAGGTATTTATTGATTAAAATAGGTATTTGTTAGTTTTTGAGAAATCAATAATTTTACCTGCTTATATTACAAAATAGGCACGTCACAAAGGTTAATTGAAGGATATTCGTGGCATGAAAAGGCTTATTACTACTGGCTAGCGCAATGCGTTCCGGATACTTTTACAACCTTTTCACGTTTAGGGACCACATCCGTACACACTCTTACTGTACAGCGTACAGTCTTTGAACGCTGGTAAAAGTGGAGAAGATACATATTTTTTTAATATTTGAAACTTTCACATTGTTGAGAAATAAAACAGTTTTTAAATACTTATCTAAGAAAAAATATCTAAGTTTATTTTGTTTTTATTTTTATGTTTATGTTTAATTTTGTGCTTGTTTGGGAATGTGAGAATAAACTTTATTTTTGTTGGTTGCTCACTTTTCTTTTTTTTTCCAATAAACCAGGGAAGGTCGATTTGTTGCCGACTTTTGTTGAGCCGACCTTACTTGCAGAAGTGGTCAAAGAAGAAATGATCTTTAAACTAAATAGTCTTGACAAGAAATGGTCGAATCCAGAAAAGGTCATAAGTAAGAGAAGACCAATACAGATGCGGTCCCTAAACGTCAAAGCTTTAAATGTGTCTAAACTGCGACTGTAAGGCTAGAAGTGGTTTAGGAGACATCAAGGATATGTCCACCTCGTATTGGAATATAGCAAAAACCACACTGCAAATCAACCCAGCGAACATTCCACTGTTTAAATACGTGAAGACAATCCAAGTTGGGGTGCTTTCAGAAACGAAATTGGTCAAATAGAGAAAGTCTAAACAAAAAACAATTCAAGATTTTTCCGCAGAACATCCTCATGGAGTTCCAGGAAGTGGAAAATGCGGGATGTCCCGTCTAAGGGTTGGGTGATGAGAAGAACTTAGTGATTTTTTTTTTAGATTTAAAATGCGATAGATTTTTTTCGTTAGTGTCAAAATCCATACATCTGTCACTTCAGAAAACTCCTACAATGGTTTATTTACCTATTTTAATGGTTCCTCGAGGAGCTGTCACGCAACAAGAGGCGTAACGGGAATCGAGTTACGGAGACGCCTCGTATTATATACATCCACCCCTCGTACCCTACGTTTCCACCGGCCAAACTTTCACACTATACATGTTTAACATAAGTAATATCTACGCCGGATCTATCTCTCGGTTATCCCGTATTTTACAAACAACTGGTCAGATCACTAGACCCATGAAAAACATGTTGTAGTTTACCTTTTAGCCGGTGGAAACGTAGGGTAAGGTACATACGTACGTGATTCTATGTATGAATTGTGTTCTTAGTATTAGTATTAATTAGTGACGCAACCGTCAAGGAACGTTGCATGCGATAAATTCAAAATTCCTGTCTAACGTCCAGTAGGTAAATACAATAAATAATGCACATTTATACCTAACTAAAAATGTTTTCTCGACAAGCAAGCAAACTCGTTCACTTACCTTGAAATTCAGGTTTGGTATATTTATAAAACAGAGAGGTCAGTTTTATCCTCATTTCGGTTAGGTAGCAAACGTTTTTGTTACTTAATTTCGAATCCCAAATAATATTCAAATATGTAAAACCCATTTACCTACGCTTAATACATGTAAAGTATGCTGCTGCATGTACATAATCTTGTAGACAGTTCAAGGTTGAAAGAAATATTCCTTGAAAATGTTGTTATAACTAACCACACGATTATTTCATTTCCATTTAAGTGTACGTACTCAGAAACGTATTTTTTAATGATTTATTAAAATGTAATTTTAGATATCTCTAATTAACGCTAAGTTCTGCATTGAGAACATAACGGAATATTCAGACATTCTTAAAATTGTTTTAGATTGTATTTTACAGAGTAATATATCCAAAACCTTCTTCGTAATCAGTATGTTCAAAACCTTACCTAGTGTCCTTCACTAACTCGGGCGAGTCCAGATCGTAAATCTCAAAGTCCAATCCATCACAAATGTAATAGCTGTAGTAAAAGTTCCCGGACCTACACCGGTGTACCACGGGCACCTCACCCGGCATTGGTTTAACTCCCACCATTGCCCAATTGTAACCATTGACACAAAACAAAATTTGTTTGTCCCTTCTCTAACAGAACTATCGATATAACTTGAAAACTCTCTGCCAAAATTACTGAAATTATTTTTAGAAACTTCTGATTTTGTGATTTCAGAATTGTTGAGGCGTAATAATTATTGAAGCGGAATTGCGTAAATAATAATTATTCTAATACACGCGACCACACAAATACACCAGAAGAAGTTCAAAGTGTTAATGATATAAGACTAGACTAATGTATAATAACATTAGTAAACCGATAACAAACGTACTTGAATCTTGCTATCACATGCGCACGAGTTGAAGTCATTTGATTTAACACATTTATTATGGCCCTATTCATTTATGTATATCGAAAACAGTATGACCACATTATGAAGTAATTGGCTAAAAATACACACGTGATATTCTCGCCTATCTAATATAGGGTAGGCAGGGACAACCGATTTACGTCTATAATTTCATCAATCAATAGAAACTTCTGTGTCCCAGTCGAATCTAAATCTAAAAATCTCCATCTAGCAGAGGCAATGAACGATTAAAAGTCTATAACAATATACTTAATAAAACACGAAACGAACACTAACTATAATGTTTTGTAAATTTCAACCTCTTTCACCCACCTATAGTATTGTACGATTGTTTTTCTTGCAAGCGAATAGTCATTAGAATGTCCAAACAAGGTACCGACCATAATTTTAACGTCAACATCGATTCGACGATAGATGTTCAACGACAGTCAATTAATTGTTGTATATACTATAAAGATATTGGTAATAGATTCTCTTGAGAACTTTCTGCAGGCAATAAATTAAATGTCGTATAGGTAGATTCAACACAATATCAAAATAGAAAGACGCCGAACACGTTGACGTAATCAAATCCAACTGTGGCTGTCGACAATACGTCTTCGCTAAGTTCATTAGCAGACGTAGAAAAACAATTAGACTACACAAAGTGAAGAAGCCTTCAAGTGGAGTTGTATGTAAATTGTACCTACGTAATTTCTCCGGACGCATGTCAACCTTGTTAGTCATCCAGACTTGAACTGAGAAACGGAATTCAAAACTACATCGTTTGCATAGCATTATGTTATGCTGTCTAGCGTCCTAACCTGGTTATCCAATCACGCTTATACGTAGAAAGAGCCAAGGTACACGTTTCATTCCGTTATAAGTGTTTGGCTGGATACAATGGTAATGAAACTTGGGTTTTGCAGAAGAGACAACGAAGTATTTTGAATGGATTCAAGTATGTGTGAGGTAACTAATTAAGTGATCTGTCAAGAAAGAAATAAAGTGACAACACTATAGCTTAAGTAGTACCTAACACAGATTGAGAAATAAATGTTTTGTTGGTTTAGTCATCTGGAAGAATTATAGCTATAAATTATATTGTGAGTGGAGATGTCGGTAAACATAGATCTCGCCTAAAACTCACCACCAGAATCCATGACGTATTAAACAAAATTTGAGTAAAAAGTACTAAACACCAAAGTGCCTGTAGTAGATTGAGGTAAGAATACTAAGCAGGTAGAGGTTCCCAGCCTGTGCCAAGCGTGATGCAGTAACACTAAGAGTCACTTATGTACGTGCGTGCGTACGACGACGTATCATCGAGGACCTTTAAATTTAACGGGACTTTATATCTTAACGGGCCAATAGCATCGCAGTATTTGTTTGACTTCAGTGCTCTGATTGGTTCATTAAAATTAAAAGTCCATTTAAAAGTTAACGCTCCTTCTTCCAACTCAGCGTGAGGATCCTGCAGTGAACCTGATTGATATTTTCAAGCTGCCCAAATGAATTACTCGTTTCATGGACTACTGCTGCTGAAACAGTAACCGGAACTAAGTAACTGCGCCGTCAGAAGTAGTATAAGTAAACGCAGAGAATTGAACTTCGAAATGGCAGTCTGTTCCGAAGAAAGAAGGCTGCGGGATCACACGTGATTAAGGTCATAAAGTTGTTGCCAAAACATTTCAATAACGTTATTTTATTATATTACCCTGTAACTATTTCATGAATGAGATTGTCACATTATTTTTCCCAAGAATAATGTATGAGAAGAATCCCATTTACTCTGCGTAATATGGAACAGCATGGTCACATGTTTGTACAACACTAACTAGTGAATACAATAGTTGGAAAAATTCACGAGCAGTTAACCAGTTATTATGGTAAACAAACATTGTTTTTTTTAAAGATCCATATTATGTTGGAAATGAGCCATTCAGTGCCGTCCGTCACAATTTCATGTTCATCGGGATTTTGTATGAATAACATGGTTTGTGGGAAAAAACACAAACTACGATTTTTATAAGCCTTATTCAGTTTCACCAAAATATTTACTAGACCCTATGAACGCTGCGGAATGAACAGGAAGAACAACATCGTGATAGAAACTCATGCCAGAATGGTCTGTATGTGTACCTATTTTATATTGAGGATAAGTCCACCCTAAGTTATTCCCACGCAGTTGCTTAACAAGTGAATCTACCTACTCCAATTTGGGATTGAAGGGATGAAGTGTATTTTGGGTGTTTAACCATCATACAGTGCGCAGGACCTACTGTACCAAACATTCACATATTTGCAACGCCAGCTGTACTGTGCAAGACAAATGGCCTGACAGACAGATAATACGCAAATTAGGTTAGTGGAGTGCGGGTATGTTTACGACGGAGATTAGAAGACTCAAGGCCGATGCACTAGCAAAAACTAGCCTCAGACAAAGGGAAAGGAGGGTACAAAGTACTTAGATCCCAGAGACACTAACATGGGATGGAGCCAGGTAAATAGTTTTTTTTTACATCACAGGGATCAAGCATTTGACTATCCACCTGTTGTTGTTGCACAGTTGTTCATTAGGTACCTATTTACCCTTGACTTGAAGACCTTCATACTATACAGAGCAGGAGAGACAAGTTCTCCCCAGAAGGGCTTACATTGATTCCCACACCAGATTGGTGATTTGCTGACAAGAGTACTCGAAACCAGAGACCATGTTGTAAAGCAAAATGGGTATGTCAGGACCATGACAAATGGAGATCTGTAATCTCTCCTTACTCCTCTGGGAGACAAGACGTATGTATGTAAAATCCATATACGATAAAATGCAATACTAATGCTAGTTACTGGCAAGATTTGGGGGCGATTTTTTTTAATACACTGAACAAGCATATGACCACCATCGCCTGATGGTTAATATGTATATGTATAAGGACATAGCGATGGGATATTTGAACACGAAGTTTAAAGTTTTAAGCATCTTAATTTACATGCTAGAACTGTAAATTCTTATGAAAATGTCTGAAATCAAGCAGAGATAATGGGAAAATGATGGGAGCTGCGGCACAAAACCCTCTAGAGTAGAAGAAAAAAGGCTCTATAACATGGAACACTGTGAAACTCCCTCTGTATAATTAAGTGTGATAACACATCTATGTACCATCATCAGCCATAATTGGGGGAGGCTCTCGTCCAGCATCTATGTTTACATAGGATTATATCAAGGAATGCTTGTATGCCTCCATTTTATGACCCATCAGGAGTGCATGCAACTGAATTATTATCTTAATCCATAGATATGGGAGTTCCGAATGGGATTATAACAATGATAGGATTTGGGGGTTGCCATATGTATATTTACAACATACAAAGAAAGACTACAAGTTCTTCCCTCCGTCACTCCAGCCACACATAATGGCTGTAATGAGAATAGATGTTCTTTGAAATCACATCATGAGGCAATTCAATTTAGATAAGTAAGTACAATGCCCTAAAATATATTGATAATGTGAAGATTAAACACAATACAGTAAATAAGTACTAATTAAAACTGGGGCAGACTGATTACTGTATAATGTAAGTTTTGTAACTAATTTGTCTACACAA
>SJJU01019615.1:0-11924 GCA_012932125.1 Conopomorpha cramerella
ACTTCACGCCTTTAATCCCAAAGAGGGGTAGGCAGAGGCACTTGCTAAAGGAAGTACCCACGATTCACCAAGCGTATTTAACCCAACGTGACAGGGGGTGAGCCCATCGCCGTTATAGGGTTCACACACCTTGTGGTGTGCGGGGTTTCATCACGATGTTGTCCTTCACCGTACGAGCGTTGCGTTGCGTACATAGGCTCTAAAAAAGAGTCCCATTGTACACGTCCAGTAGCCGGACTCGAACCCGGGACCTCCCGGTTACAAGTCAAGTATCCGACCAACTAAACCACAGACGCCCCTTTATTAGGTACAATATTTAATATTTCGTCACTAGGAGTACATACACATTTGTTTTAATCTATAATAAAACTGTTCGGGGTCCAAAAATGTACATTGATTCTTTTTACGAGAAAACCAGTGGATTATATCAAGATATATCAACTTGCCGTTATAGAAGCCGAATTTCATATTATTGGAAAAAAATGGCTGAATATCTGTCTGTTTGTCCGCGAATCACGTCAAAACGGCTGGACAGATTTGGTTGTTATTTGTTTATTTATCACGCATTTACCTTATTTACTGGAATAACATTTAGGCTATTTTTTAACCCGGATTTTTTTATAATATTTGTTAGCAAAACAACGTTTGCCAGGTCAGCTAGTGATATACTAATATCGTAAAAATCTATATATATAAAAGAAAGTCGTGTTAGTTACTCCATTTATAACTCAAGAACGGCTGAACCGATTTGGTCAAAAATTGGCGGAGCTTAGAACCGGGAGACGGACATAGGATACTTTTTACCCCGATATCCTGTTGGTCGCGTCGCTATATAGAGGGCGTTATAGTTTGTATGAAGAACTGAAATTACGCGAATGAAATCGCGGGGCGTCCACTAGTATATAATATTTATTACATTATAATACACATACATCGTGATATATCTTTGTAAGTATATCCCGAAAATCACACAGCAGAATGTAATACGAAAGTCCATACCTCATTGACTACCAAATTCTGTCTTCTTAAAAAGTCAAAACACTGTTGTCATTGGTCAATTCTTCAAACCACTGTCCAATTCAGCTTGACCTCTGAACTGGTATATTTTATACTGCAAGTAATCACAATTACATGTCCCAGAGTAACACAGAAACATGTATGGGACATTTTCAGTGGAACTGTCTGCAATTTTTCTGAGCTCGTATTCAAAACTGTGCTTTCTTGAAAGCATAGTATTACAGTGCAGTAGGATTCAGTAATTTTGTGTTGTGTTTTGCTGTCGTAGTTTCTCACCTCCTGTCTTGAATTCGGCAAATGATTTATATATGAAGTTAGCGTTGGTCCGCTTCCAAGAGGACACGGTCGGATGTTGCAGCGACTCCTCAAGTTTTGCTACAGTCTCTGGCACTTACTTCACATATGTTAGTGCGAGTTGATGGGAATACACTCTAGGGGGCCAAGTCTGCTTAGTTATTCAATCGAAATCGAATCGTTGTCGAAACGCAATACGTTTCTTAAAGTAGTAGAGTCCAACTAATAAAACGGTATAACTATTCCCCAGTAATACCAAGCCCAAGTACTCGAAACCGGATATCATGTATGAAAAGATGTGGGGTATGTCAGGACCGTGACAAATGGAGATCTGTAGTATCTGCCTACCCCTCTGGGAGACAGACGTGAAGTGTATGTATGTATGTACCAAGCCCAACATATCTTGTCAGTTGAATGTCATATACGGAGTTACGGAAATCTTTCTGGATGATTCCCTCAGTCGCCCCGTAAGAACCCACGACGGGAAAATTTGAGTTGGGGTGGTGACACATGTATTCTATTCGCCGTCACCACGCGAGCAACAACCATATTAAGTGATAAAAGGACTATCATTTAAAGGGTAAGGGGGAAGAAAGAACATTGTCAGCAATTTTCATAATTTTAGGTAACAGCGCCATCTATTAGAAAATCTGGTGTTCTATGACGTGGTAAAAATAGAAACGCAAAAGAAAGATCACTGTCCTCAAAAAATCATTTCTTTTCTTTGAGGTGTTTAAGGTTTAAGTAATGCTGAGTTTATTAGGGTGTTATAGTTTAGTAAGGGTGATATTGTTCACGCTGTGTGACAGTGACAGAGTTATACCACTCGTCTAGCTCTATCCCTATCACACAGCAAGTTCTGTATTACTAAAAGACCTCGTGGTATGTGGCAGTGGCGTGCACTGGCTTTTACGACAAGATAGGCAGTAATCCCCAAGGATTGACACCTATGTATACGGAACTTGTATTTACGAAACCTACCTATCTACTCACCTACAAAACACAGCGCCTATGTTGTGAGTACAAAAAAAGGATCTAGCAATAACTCTATTATTAGGTCGGATAACCAAAATACTAAGGTAGGCAGTGTCTTTTTGCCTGTATGGTGTGCACGCCACTGGTCTGATTTGATTTCTTAATGTCCCATTTTGTTGTAACAAAACAAGAAGTTTGAAGTTTGAATTTATTATTCGATCAAGTATTATTATATTAGCAGACTTGTCCCGAGCTTTAAGCTCGGTCATGGTAGTCAAATTTGAGTACAGACACCCGAACAACATTGTGGCATTGATTTAGTTTCAATAGACACAGTTTCAATGACTCACTTGTATACAGTCAAACTCATACGTCAAATATTGTACTATTGCGAACAAAAGCTCTTCGAAGAACTTCGAGAATCAGAATCAGAAATATTTTATTGCTATAACTGTTGTTGTTACAGATGTTATACAGTGTGGGTACAAAGGCACAAACAGTTTATCCATTTCGGACATGCAATTTACATATCATATTGAACTATTAGTATTAGAATGTAGGTAGGAATTTAGTACTTATATATTTTCTCACTAAGGTTAACAAAAAAAATCGCTAATGTCAACCTATTGTCAGTATATCTCTTCATCCTTTCATCTCACGTAATCAATTGGTTCAGAATTGAGTGGGATATTTATTCCACCTGCCTTATAAAGGGTTAAAGTTTATTAGCATTCGATTTTTTTACCAACATGTACTGTGTCTTATTGCATAATTTGTGTCCCGTTTTGTAATAAGAAAAATAGTGATGTGCAAAAATTCTCAATTCGTTAATCGCATTCGTTCAATTCCGTTCATTGAATGGATTTTGGTGTGAAAATAATCGAGCCCACGTGAGTAAAAGGTCTTTTATGATGAGATAACCGTTCAAGGGGCAGATCTCCAACTGGTGGGGTCAGTGGTTTGGCCTTCCTTATGGTGCATATTTGGCAATGATTGGCGACGTACTTCACGGCTGGTCGCAGGCCGAGAATGAAATATCCTTGTCGTAGAATATTGACTACTGTTTCGCTGTTGGCATGGGCAGCGTTGCGATGGTAGTTGTCGATTAACAGACGAACGATTCGAACGAAACATTCTTTACAAACGCTACCTACTCTTTTATTACTTTCTTATTCATTCATTTCATGAATTTTATCCGTTCATTTATACTTTCATAATCGATGTGAAAGTCAATCCCTATAGATAAAAAAACTAGCAACATTATTTTGCAAAGTGACATTTCCATGTGTCAGATCGTTCATCGAATTATCAAACGAACTATAGATCTTTGATTTAATTTACTTTCTCACAGTTGTAATCACAATCTCGTAAAATTACACAGTCGTAAGTCAATATAGACCTTGGAAATTATGATATTTCTGTGAAACGGCGCTTATAATTTGATTCTAAAATTATGACACCGCAGTGCGCCCTAACCTCCCCCCTTCGGCCCTCAGTGCTGTTCCGCCATTAATCGTCATCTCAGCTAAGGCAGCCTTCCTGAATTACACTCAAATAAAATATACGAGTTTAAGGCCTGTTTACGTTTTGCGCTTCTGGACATCGCCATCGTATTGAGTCAGCATCATCATCGTCATGTTGTTGATTTGTAAGTATACAATTTAGTTGGAGGTGGTAGAAGTTTTGTTTTTATTCTACTCGCGATAAAAGAACAAGTGGTTAATTAGCAAATCGAATCAAACCAAATATATTTGTTTGTGCAACATAGGTAGATAACATGGTAATAGTATTATTATTATTTTTTGTAACACTACGTGCTGTCTGAACGGCATACAAACAATTCTTGGGCTAAATATTTACAAACATTATAATTTTTGTAATTCATTATTGTAGTAATGTGACATCAATTTAGTTGATATAAAAGTTTTTTATTATTATTAAAATCCATTACTTTATAATTTGTTCCAGTGACGCCCATGATACGTTCGTTGCATCGCTATTATTAAATCTAACGGATTGTATTAAACTTCAAAATAAAATATGTTAAATGTGATAGGAACATTTAGGTTCAGAATAAAAACATTCTTTTGACTACGATCTAGTCTTGTCCGTTCCTTTCCTTTACCAACAAACGATAGAGAAAAAGAAAAGCTGAACGCATACTTAGTCTTCATTACAAAATCAGTGATCTACGTCTTCGCTTGATAAGTTTTAGTGGGACGACAAAACTTAGAATAGAATAGAATAGAATAAGTTTATTATTTTAGATCTTTTATGTACCTACATAATGTTCAAATACCTTTACAAAATGCAAGTTTGTAGTTAATTGGTAGGTAAGTAGTAATTTATTTAGTATTTAATTAAATAATACATTAGATATTGGCTTGGCCTACGTAAAATATTCTAGGTGAAATTAATGTTTTACACATTAAAAAAAATTAAATGAATTGAATGCACCAGAAGATAGCCCGTTTATAATTGGCTTACGCAGAAATATTACTCTCAATGTGTGACATATGATCACCTGTAATTTTATAACCAAACCCATGGAGATTTCCCTCTCGTATTGAATCTGCGGAAACCTTTCCCATCGTAAAGGGACCCTGGGAGCTCCGGTCTGAGGTTACAACACACTTTATTATCTCAGCTCCCTCAAAGGGACGAAACCCTATACAGTACAATTAATAGAAAAATTCCCCGCGACAGAAATGGAAATAGAAAAAGAAATTCATTTCGAACCATGTAAAAGCCGTACCGAAATGGACAGAAGACATCACCGTAGAAATTGTATTTCATGCCAGCACATTGGAATGCATTGTTGAAATGCATGTATATATTCGTCCATACTTGCCCCAAGACGTGCCACTGCGATTACTCTTGTGCCGTCCTCCGTCAAAGCAGACCCGCCGTCTTTATAAGGTAAGCCTTGTTGAGACCACTCTAAGACCCAATTTCTGAACGAAAAATCAATGCATATTGTGTTATGCTTGAGGCGCATTGGTATCTTTTTGTGAGAGAGTTAGAGTTCCCTCCGGCCACTTTGGCAACTGTGATTCACAACCAGATGCCAAAGAAGAAAACATCTTCTTTGGCACCTGGTTAACCAGTTGCCAAAGACGATAGGGTTATCGAATAAAACTGAATAGTGCTTGGTTCACGATATACGATTCTTCTTTTAGGTCTTAGAGACATTTTTCGACCCCTCACTTCCATTTAAACATAACACAATTCCAAAGAAAAAATAACCTGTCTAGTATCTACTAGTCGCGCGCACCTTCTTCTTTTTAAACACAGTGAACAAGCGTTTGACCACCAGCCTGCGTAATGTTAAGCAGCGATGTGGTTTACGATAAAGCACACTTGTTCATTAGGTACCTATTCACCTGCGACTTCAAGACCTTCGGACTGTACTGCGCAGGAAACACAGCCTCTCCATTGCACCTAAGATATACTTAAAAATACCTGATCCCACCACGTCAGAGAGAGATGGGAAAGGAACACCTGCTCTTTTTCTAAATGTCCCTAATCAGTTTTCTGACAGAACTGGTCTTCCCAGGTAAATTTTCGACATTTAACACGTAATATTGTACATAGTATACGTACATAAGAGCAACTTGTTCACGCACATCCAATGTCCACTGATAGTCATTGTAACAAACAATTTGGAAATTACCATCGGCGTTCGCTTTCCAGTTCACTTCTCTGTCCGACATGTGTCAAAACAATACACGGTTTAATTCGGTTAAGCCGCACTCGCGCAAATGGCACCGAGTGAGCTGGAGCGATCTGACTCGTCGGAAAATCATTGTAATGCCCCTGATCGACGTGGACAGACAGTGATGCCGTGTGAAGCGGCTAGTTCTGAGTTTTTGAACGTTCTTTCAATGCAATGAGCTATTGGATTAAAAAAGAAGTCAAAAAAATGATGAAGTTTTTATATGACAGATGGCGCTTACAAAGATACCTACAAAAGATTGAATTTATTAATACTTTATTGTTACTTTCACTGTTAAAGACCGCACGAGTACGCATTGATTTTATATTTTATAGGTAACCAGCCAGAAAGAAAACAAAGATAAAGCTTTAGATTTACTTTTTTTTGATTGACCGCACAATTTGAATCAACCTATTTTTAGCTTCATTAGCGCCATCCGTGGTCTTTTATGTAATCGTTTGACATGATTTTTTTATCTAATTAGCCATTAATGATTGTTTTTCTTTTTTTTATTAACGGCAACCAACAATGACTTACATGAACACAACACATACAGTACAAGATAGGTAAGTGCAGCCTTAATATTCGTAATAGGCTACCACGGAGAGCAAATAAGTTTTATTGCAACGAGCAATCGTCCTTTTTTTCCAAGAAGCGTTTTTTTTTTTCATAATAACAGACATGTGTGTGAAAGGTGTAACTGCAGAGATGAATGGCGAAAAGAAACTTGTCACGCCGACCCCACCTTGTGTGGGATAAGGGCAAGGAAATGATGATGAGCCATTCTCCAAAATTAGTTTTAAGGATAATCATAATAAACATAGACATTACACTTTTGACAGATGGACAGGTATGGGCTGATGATGATGATGATTATACTTTTAAACTAAGCTGAAAAACTAGGGTAGTTGAACATTGGTGGTTTTGGTATATTTTCCAAGGTGGTCCCATGATATCGATATCAGGATTTGATGATGGCAAATCGAAAAGAACTTTAAAAAATCGTATGGCTATGTCAACCAGTACTAGTAACCCAGTACTGGTTGACGTCAGCTTTTGTTTTCTTTAAAATAATCTAATATATAAAATTCTCGTGTCACAGTTTTCGTTGCCATACTCCTCCGAAACGGCTTTACCGATTTTCACCAAATTTTATATGCGTATTCAGTAGGTCTGAGAATCGGCTACTATCTATTTTTTATCCACCTGCTAGTTGTGTTTCTCCCAATACACGGGGTACAAAGGCAACTTATTATGGCAAAACAAATGTTTGCCGGGACAGCTAGTAACTATATAAAATTATTTTGCAATAATTTGTCCAATAATTATACGAGATGTATTTCTTAATTAAATACGCTTCATGAAACTCAGCCTACCCCGGTATGGGATTAAAAGACAAGAGGTGCATTCTTTTTTAAACACAATGAACAAGCATTTGACCTCCATCCTGCCTAATGTTAAGCAGCGTTGTGGTCTACGATGGAGCACACTTGTTCATTAGGTACCTATTTACGCGCGACTTGAAGATCTTCAGACTGTACTGCGCGGGAAACACAGACACCGGCAAGTCATTCCACATCCTGGCGGTTCACACTATAAAAGTAGATGCAAACCGTTTGGTCCGCGTAAATGGTATATACACCTGGTATGGATGACGTTTTGCGGTTCTCCTGGTTTTTTGGTAAAAGCGCAAATTATTTATTTGGTATTTCATTACACGACGTAAACTATGAATTAAGTTAATAAAGAAAAAAATAACTAAAGGATGCGAAAGAGATTGTCAGGTCCACCGAGTTCAAACACCGATAGCCCTGCAACTTATACATCTAAACTTCAACCCCAACTTCCGGTTTCAAACTGAAATACAATACAGGAGTGTTTCCAAGGGTTCTGCCTTAAGTTTAATTATTTAGTGGGATTCAAGACATAGCCCATCTCGGGTGCTATGCTAGTCCTGCTGGTCATTCTGGATGCAGCTTTGCTGTAAATACTGGCCCTGACATACTGGTGGGAAAGAGTCTGGGATAATCCAAGATTTTTAAACATCATCATCATCAGCCCATACTTGTCCACTGCTGAACATAGGCATACAAATGGATTATATTATATTGTTTTTCCAAGCCTTCGCTGTTATGTTATTCTATATTTTCTAGTACTTACAGGTATTGGTGTCATCCATCAGCCGCGACAAACAGTCCGGCTCATTCATCGTCCAAGTGACGACAAATGGTGGAAATAATCGCTGCGTACACACGATTTATTGAGTGCATTCTCTAAATTGTGATGTGTTCAGCCGTTTTTATGTCAGCTTCCTTTGTCGAGTATGATTTAGTGACATTCTCTGTCTCTTTTTCTCCTGAAAGTTTGAAGTATAGCTTCTGAGTGGTGGCCAGAAAGTGGTAAGCGATCTCGCGGACGAAGTGAGAGTAGCATGACTGAGTTGAAGTGATGACAAGGTAGTTGCCTCTGACAGGAGGGCGTGGAGAGAACTTGTCTTGGCTACTTTTAGTACAACAACATCAAATGCTTTACCCACAAGGACGTTGAAATCTACTACACCCTCATAGTTGTCAACCACCACAAACAAACCACACCAGCCCTCCATAGTAAAGCGATCCAAGAACGAAATGACAAGACATAATATAATAACGCGGTGCGATTCGTTGAAACAAGACAAGTCTCACTAAGCGTGACATAACATTCAGACACGACACGTATTTTACTGTTTTTGTTTCTCGACGCGCATGCTATGACAGCACAGAAGAGTCAAATGAAAATTGATCAGCAAGTAAGACATTAAAAAAAATACACTTCACGCCTTTTAATCCCAAAGAGGGGTAGGCAGAGGCACTTGCTAAAGCAAATGCCCACGGTCACCAAGGCGTATTAACCCAACTTGAAAGGGGTCGAGCCCATCGCCATTATAGGGTTCACACACCTTGCGGTGTGCGGGTTTCATCACGATGTTGTCCTTCACCGTGCGAGCGTTGCGTTGCGTATATCGGCTCTGAAAAGAGTCCCATTGGTACACGCCCAGTAGCGAGACTCGAACCCGCGACCTCCAGGTTACAAGTCAAGGATCCGACCAACTGGACCACAGAGGGCATTGAATGGTGTGAAATTGTTTTTGTGTCAGAAAGATGTCCTCCTGGTGCAACTCCATCATCACATTGAGTGTTCGTGGTAAGACTTGAGTTGTTACAAGATATCTTCCTCTACTAAACCCTTGATAGGATAACAGGCGATACTTGTATTATTGTATCCATCGAGCAGTGGCGTGCACTGGCTTTCACGACAAGGTAGGCAGTAATCCCCAAGGATTGACACCTATGTATAGGTAACTTGTCTTTGCGAAGTATTCGAATGAACCTACCTATCTACCCACAAAACACAGGACCTTCGTCAGCCTATGTTGTGAGTACAAAAAAAAAAGCGTGTTAAAAAAGATCTAGCATTAACTGTATTATTAGGTCGGATAGCCAAAATACTAAGGTAGGCAGTGTCTTTTTGCCTATATGGTGTGCAGGCCACTGCCATCAAGGATGAAAATATAGTTATGTCCAACAGTAATGAATCTACCATCGATAATATAACTATTGTTGCATGCATGCCTACTGAAAATATTGATTTAGCAGGAGCTGATTCTGTGTAATCTTTAATCCAGCTTCAAGCGTATGTGATCCGTTAAACGCTACTATCTTGTACCCTGCTTAGCTCGGAACGAATTCGACCTTTAACATTTTTATTATTCTATTTTCCAATAAGGCCCTATTTTCCGAATCCGATCAGGATTCCACGCCACGACCCATCTAAGGAATAAATCAAACAGTAACACGGGGCGACTTTTATTGTTCCCTGTGCTCTTTTTTTTTGCTGTCTCCAATATTTATGTTGGTACCTGGAAGGTGGACAACTGCGTATTGTGTTGAGAATCCACGATTGCTTGTGTAATGTGAACATTGCCAGTTTACTTGGTCTTTATCTTCGTGTGTTTCCTTAGCAGCAGAGGGCCATGTTGAAAAGTGTACGGGGAGTGAAAGCTAGTGAAGCTGTAGTGTAGGTAACGCGCTGATCTGCCGGCATTTTTATATGCCCAACGGAGATATCAGGAGGCGCGAATAACTTTTCTTTTACTTCAGTTGGCTAACATGTAAGAAATACTGAGATGGTCACAAAAAATATGGCGCAACTTACAGTTACGGCCAAGGAATATATTTTCTTTCTGTGTTGTTAGCTACTAGCTGCACCGCGCGTTGTTACTCGTGTTTTTTCGTTCCCGTGGGAATTTGGGGATAACATAGAGCGTATGCTACTCAGGAATAATGTATCTTCCCAACAGTGAAAGAATTTTTCAAATCTGTCCAGTAGTTTCGGACCCTATTCAATTCTAACAAACAAACAAAATCTAACCTTTCCTCTGTATAATATTTTAATAGCTGTAGTATTTTTTAATTTATGTTTTCCTTTCTTAATTGTTTGTATAATTGTAGTGTTTTAATTTCTATTTTGTTTCTGGTTTTTTTATTGTTTCCTGGCACACCCATCGGTCTTTCCCATTACTTTTGGTTGACTAGTAGAAAATGATTTAGTATTAAGTCCGCGACGTGTTCTTTTTTTTGTGCATTAAAGTGTTTAAATAAATACATATTTAGTATTTGGTACGTAAAAACTCTAAACTCCCCAGCCCAGTGGGGTGGAGATCACCTTTGGATACATGATTGACACATAATCGGCAACACACACATGGAAAGTTGGTAGGTACTTTCCAAATAAGCACCAGATTCATACATAGAAACAGTAGGATGATTCCCACTGCTTCTATGTACTTTCCGATGCTTACGTCCCTTAACTTTTAACCTTCCGACTCACCCTGTATAGAATTGTAAAAAATACAAAGTAAATCTACCGAAAATTGGGTAAATACAAACATTTGATTTTGACTTCCAAATTTTTGGGAAACGTAAACGTTCGGGTTAAAAACAACATGAACTTTTGCGATATTGTTATTTCCATAACGAGTTTTGAAATGGTATCCGTCAGTTTTTTTTTCTTTTTTCGTCGAAAACAACCTATCACAAACACGTAGTACAGACATGACAGATGAATATTCGCAATACGTGAAAACATATTACTTTTCTAGTTTAAAAAGTGTTGTTCGGAAATCGTATAAATATTTTAGGTTTTTTTTTTTTAGTTCACGCTTACTCCAACATGATCATGGCTCTCGCATTATTTTTCATCAATCATACCAAAACCACACTGTACTCAATTCCCAAAAAAAAAAACGAAACACAAATTATTGCAATGGAACAACCAATAAAACGCAACGGAAAACACCCATATATACTTGATCTGCTCTCAATAAAGTACATACAACTAGAGAATTAAACAGAACGCAAATTGAAACAGAAAAAAGCGTTCAATTTCACGATTGAATGTAGGTACAGTTAGCTGACGTTATAAAATACTTCATGCAAAGATTAACCCTCGTATTCATAAAGTTAGAACATCGTTAGTGCACTGTTAGTAAAGGTCTCATAACCTGATCAAAAGTACACCAAACACGGACAAACTAATCTAAGTTGATATACGTCAAATAGTTAGTCCACGTTTTTTATGAATACGACGGTTATAGTTTAGGCTAGATCCAAACAGCAATGTTATATATCACTATTTGAACTGACTGTACTTTTTCTCTCTCGATCGTTCATTTCGATGTCGACACAAAAACATAACACAACAATCACATCTTGATCTAACACCTCTCAGAAGTTTCATCGCTACAAGGATCAGAATAATAAATGAAAAATGCAGTTGAACATTTTCATGCTTGCTTCAACCGGCTCCATTCATTAAGACTCACTCAGTCTGTAGACGTATTCAATCAGTGTAAAACCTATTAATTACAGATCTGCGGGGAAAA
>SJJU01019619.1:0-13925 GCA_012932125.1 Conopomorpha cramerella
ATTTTTCAGTTCGAACCAGTAGTTCCTGAGATTAGCGCGTTCAAACAAACAAACAAACTCTTCAGCTTTATAATATCAGTATAGATAACTAATGGACGCTCCGCGATTTCATTCGCGTAATATCAATAGTTCATACAATTTATAATACCCTCTATATATTTTTTTAAACACACTGAACAAGCGTTTGATGTTAAGCAGCGATGTCTACTATGGAGCACATTTTTGTAACAGTGATTCGTCAGTTTAAATCAAGCACGAAATATTCTGATGTACATATTTATTCAATGTTGAATCCTTGCATGCGCGTAATTGTTATTTAATTTATGTTCGATTATGTACTGGCTCCTATCTAATGAAGCACTCATACAATTTAGACTACATGATGATACAGTATTATATATAACTAGTGGACGGCCCACGATTTCATTCGCGTAGTTTCAGTATTTCATACAAACTATAACGCCCTCTATATAGCGACGCGACCAACAAGATCGGGGTAAAAATTATCCTATGTCCGTCTCCCGGTTCTAAGCTACCTCCCCACCAATTTTCAACCAAATCGGTTCAGCCGTTCTTGAGAAAATGGAGTTCCGTATAAATGGAGTAACTAACACGACTTTCTTTAATATATATTATAGATTATCCTTTAAGCCGAAGTTCTACAGAAGATGAAGTGATAAAAAAGGAGTGCTTCGGTGTTTTGGGCATATGGAAAGGATGGATCACCGAAAGAGATAAGGTTTCTAAAGAAACATTAATTATTTATCGATGTTTTTCTACTATATTCTGCATCATCTTACTAATATTATAGATGGGAAAGTGAATTTGGTTTGTTCCGCTTTCACGCATTTTGCAGACGTGTAGTTAGTAGTCCGGTTTAAATAATAGTGTACTTATTATCCCGAAAAAAAAAGATGTTCCCGAGTGAAAACAAAAATATTCCTTAATACCGAAATATAACCTATGTCCACGCGGGCGAAGCCGCGGGCGTAAAGCTAGTGTATAATAAAATAAACCGTTATTATCAATGGCGGTGGCTTAATTAAATGATCCAACATGCCCTAGCTGATGTTTCATTGTCTATCTGTTTAAAAACAGAATAACTGGGAATTCTTATACAGGACTGATCCAGAAATACCATTTTAACTCTTTCCCGGACAATAAACGCGTATATTAACGCCGTCATTTCAACAAAACATCTATTGTGTCTATTTTACTGTCCGCCTGTAAGCTGATTCAAACAACAGGTGTCAAATTCGACTACTTCCAACAAAAATCATCATCAACAGCGCACATTCGTCTATTGTTGGACATAATATAGAGGTATAGGCCTCTCCAATTACGATTTGCGATTTTTTTTCTTAAATACATCTTACTAATATTATAAATAGGAAAGTGAGTTTGTTTGTTTGTTCCGCTTTCACGCCGTAACTACTGAACCGATTGCTTTGAAATTTTGCAGACGTATCGTTAGAAGTTCGATTTAAATAATAGGGTGCTTTTTATCCCGTTAAAAAAAAATATATTCCCGAGGGAAAACAAAAATATTCCTTTATACCGCAATATAATAGAAGTCCACGCGGGCGAACCCGCGGGCGGAAAGCTAGTACTTATATAAATAAAACACCCAGACACATCCAACAAGTACTTAAAAGCTCATCATCCGCGGTGGGAATCGAACCCATGATCCTATTGAATAGAGGCAGTCGTTCTGACTACTACACCAAAGAGCCCGTAAATACATACCCGATCAATAAATATAAGAGTGCGTGTTCAGGGCACCTCTGGGACATAGGACATAGGTCGCGGGTTCAACGTTGGTACTCGACGACCTACCTTCCTTCCACTCGACACCAGCCACTTTGTATGTGAGTAACCTCACTAATACTCCACCACCGATGGTGTCGTTTTGGTGGTGTCGAGTGGAAGGAAGGACGACCTGCGACAAATCGTACGTTAAGGATGTCTCCATAATTGATTGAGTTTTTATATTTGTGTGATAACCAAATTATAAATTGCTTATTATATGTATAGGATTTTGAACTTTATTTCTACCCGGTATTAAGACTAAATTCGTTTAAAATGGATAACTATTGAGTCTGTCTCGATCTTATGTTTTTTCCTCTCATCATCATCATCAGCCCATACTTGTCCACTGCTAGACATAGGCCTCTCCAATTGCACGCCACGATCTGTTTAGGGCTTCTTGCTTCCAGCTTCTGCCAGCCATCTTGCGTATATCATCAGTCCACCTTGCCTGAGGGCGTCCTACACTCCGTTTGTTGAGACGCGGTCTTCACTCGAGAACTCGTTTTCCCCAACGGTCATCGGTTCTACGGCTAGTATGGTCGGCCCACTGCCACTTCAGCTTGCTAAAACGCTGAGCTATGTCGATGACTTTGGTTCTCTGTCGGATCACTTCATTTCTGATTCGATCCTTCAGAGAAACGCCGAGCATAGCCCTTTCCATAGGACGCTGTGCGACTTTGAACTTGTGGGCCAGCCGTGCCGTCAGTGTCCACGTCTCAGCTCCGTATGTCATTACAGGTAGGACACACTGATTGAAGACCTTTGTCTTCAGGCACTGTGGGATGGCTGATGTTAAGACTCGACGTAACTTCCCAAATGCTGCCCAACCCAGCTGAATTCTTCTGTTTACCTCGTCCTCGAAGTTGTTTCTACCCAACTGCAATGTCTGCCCAAGGTATACATATTTTTTAACAACTTCGAGAACGGGGCCGTGTACTGAAATCGGTTCCGGTAGAACATGTTCATTGAACATGACCTTGGTTTTATCCAAGTTCATCCGTAGGCCGATCCGTAGAGAAGATTCAGCTAGGTCATCCAACATCAGTCAGGTCCTGCAGTGTTTCTGCCATGATGACAATGTCGTCTGCAAATCGCAAGTGAGAGATATGTTCGCCAATGATGTTGATGCCACGTCCTTTCCAATGCAGCGTCTTGAACATAACTTCCATTGCATTTGTGAACAATTTCAGGGATATAACATCCCCTTGTCTCACTCCTCGATGCAATGGTATGGGACGTGTCTGCTGATTTTGTACTTGGACGGACATGGTGGCAGCCTCGTAGAGGCATTTTATTACTTGGATGTATCGCCAGTCAACTTGGCAACCCTGCAGAGACTCTAGTACTGACCAAATCTCAACCGAGTCGAAGGCCTTCTCATAGTCCACGAATGCTAGACACAGGGGCACTGTGTGGATGTGGTCTATGGTGCCATAACCGCTCCGAAATCCAGCCTGCTCCGGAGGTTGAAATTCGTCGAGTTTTCGCGTAAGACGGTTTGTGATTACTCTTGAAAACAGCTTGTTGACGTGGCTTAGAAGAGAAATGGGTCGATAGTTCTTCAACAGGGTTTTATCTCCCTTTTTGAAGAACAGGATGACCACACTTCTACTCCACGCCTCCGTAGTTCTCCCTTGGAACAGGACAGCGTTAAAAGGCTTTAGGAGCTCTCTCAATAGAGATTTACCTCCAGCCTTCAACAGTTCTGTTGTAACGCCATCCTCTCCTGGAGCTTTTCCATTTTTCAGATGTCTAAGAGCGATCCCAATTACGCCAGAGTCCCCATTTTCGGGATTAGGACGAGATGCATGCGATGCGTATAACCGGCCATAGAAGTCTTAAACTTCCGAAAGGACTGATGGCTTCGATGTGACGACTTCTCCACTTGCTGTGATCAACTTCGCAAGGTGGCTTCTTCCAAGAGATTGTACGAACACTTTTGACCCCCCATTTTGCTCAATCGCTCTTTCTATTGAAAGAGTATAGTGGCATCGGAGGTCGTGCCGCACGTGCTTACTAATCTCCTGGTTTAGAGCCCGCCTTGCGGTCAAAGTCACGGGCGGATTTTCACGTCGTTCCTTCATCAGCCGTAAAGTCTCCTCAGAAAGCTTTGACTTACTGTCCTTACGCTGCATTTCTCAAAATCTCGTACCCTCTTCCCTGAGGACCTGAGTCACATTTTCGAGGTCCTTGTTCACGTCTGCTGTGGTTTCCACGGCAACGAATCGGTTCTCCAAACTTAGCTGGAAAGCTTCGGATCCCATTATGGTTTGGAGCATGGTTGGTTGGAGCCTGGCTTTCATCAGAGGGACACGTTCAGCTTTAAGGTCGATATTCAGAGAGCTTCTGACTAGTCGGTGATCGCTACCGGTATTAAACCTGTTGATCACAGAGACGTCTCGGAATATGTGCTTTTTGTTCGTCATGATGAAATCGATCTCATTTTTGGTCATAGTATCGGGGCTTTGCCAGGTCCACTAATTCCTTTGGGGCTTTTTCTTAAACCACGAGTTCATCAAAAATGGCCCCTCTCGTTCGAGGAAGTTTTCTAGCATTTTCCTCCTATGATTCTTTGCTCCAAATCCATGGGATCCTACTGCCGATTCTGTACTCCCACTTTAGCGTTAAAATCCCCCATAACAACTCTGTAACGTGTCTTAGTAGTGCAGTGGAAGGCCTTCGATATATCATCGAACAGGCCCTCCACCTCATCGTCCGAGTGTGTCGAGGTCGGTGCATACATTTGTACCACTTTCATACTATATCTCTCGGTAAGTTTTATGACAAGCTACCCTGTTGGACACACTAGACACTTCCAGAACATTGTTACACAAGGACTTATTCACAAGAAACCCAACGCCGCCTGGGGATTCTCCCTCGTGGAAATATATTAGGTCTCCCGATTTGAGGGTAATGGTCCTCTCCCTCATTTCGGATCTACGGATTATAACTATTAGTACTAAATATAAAATGTTAGGTAAGACTAAACTGACTCCTTGACTAATTTTCAATGACCTTTGATTGTCTTGCACAATATCTTTTCCTTGACTAGAAGACAGTATTAAAGTAACTACTTTATGATCTTACTAATAAAAAATTGTTTACGGTTTACCGCGAATTCTTAAGTTGATTTGGTGAGCACAATTACTATGATTGAGACCACGTAAGTCACCTAATGCCGCGTAAGCGACACTCTAACAAAAAGTCAATAATTCTGCGCCAGTGAGCGGCGGACCACGGAAGACGAGCCTCGTGCACCAAGAACCGGTCTCGCGCCACACGATTTTATTTCACTCTAACACTCGACCGTTCCAAAATGATAACAGTTATAGGTGTTCTCGTGGTAATAACAATTGTTGCTGTTGCAAACCTATTCTACCAGAAGCAGACAAATGCATTTTGCACTTCCAAGAGAAGGCTCGACGGCAAAACTGCCCTGGTTACCGGAGGCACCGCCGGCATGGGCCTCGAGATCGCCAAAGACCTGGCGAAAAGGGGAGCCAGAGTCATAGTCTGCTGTCCCTTCGACGACGAAGGTCAAACGGGATTGACGGAAATTATCAAAGAGACTGGCAATAAAAACATCGTATTCAAGAAAATGGATCTCGCTTCCCTAACATCCGTTCGGAAATTCGCCGCGTTTGTATTAGAGAATGAAGATCGCTTGGATATTTTGGTGAACAACGCCGGCGTGTCCTGCCCGCCGGACCACGCCACTGAAGATGGCCTCAACTTTATCATGCAGGTCAACTACTTCGGACACTTTCTGCTGACAATCCTACTCATGCCGTTGTTGAGGAAATCTGACAAAAGTAGGATAGTAAACACATCGTCGCTCGTGCACAGATTCTGCTACGTCAACTTAGCCAGCCTCAACGCTTGCAATCACCTGAACTTGTTCCTTGGCTTCGTCTACGCAAAAAGCAAGTTGTGTATGATTCCTTTCTGCACAGAGCTCACCAGGCGACTGAAGAACACTGGAGTGGTCGCAAATAGCGTGGACCCCGGCGCTGTCGGTACGCGGATATTTGACAACTGCAAGGTCTATGGTGGAGACCTACTCAGGATTTTGTTCTACTATAACTTCAAGACGCCCAAAGAGGGGGCACAGACAGCCATCTTTGCAGCCGTCGACGAGTCCGTGGAAAACGTGAGCGGGAAACTGTTCAAGAACTGTAAAGAAACAACACCCTCGTACTTCGCGACAGGCGATAAGTTTGCTAAAAGATTGTTCGAGGAGACCGCGCGCCTCGTGAAGTTGACGGACGATGAAGTAAACAGAGCATTTTAAGCCAACATAATATTAGCGAAATGGTGTACTGTGATAGTTGTAAAAGACAGTTCGTTAAATAATGAAACCTTGTATCAAATAAGGTGTATATACTTATTTAGCATATTTTAATACACACATCAAAAGTGTCTAGGGATCAAGAACATGTGTGTAGATTATTGAATGTGGCATAAAAAATAATTTAAGAATACAATGTGTGTTCAGAGTTCAAAAGGTTTAACAATAATTATTGTATTGTTCACCGGCTTTTAACACTTCCGAGGGCACCCGGCGGGACACAGTGTAGTTTTATTGTTGTTATACAACATCTTCAAAAGGATAAAAATAAGTGGATCATGTGTACACTGTGTCTTTAGGATTCTTAGTACCTTGATAATTTTATGTTTCAGCCGTTGTGGTCTTTTCTATGTATACATATATTTTTCTTGACGTTCGATTTGGTCGCTTGTTTGTCATAGTCCGTAAATTAATTGCGTGTGGCTTAGGGCAGAATTAAAAAAAGTTAAGAGTCGCGTTCTCTTTTCTTAATATCAAAAAAGAGAATCACAGTACTAGTCTGAGAATCACTCAAATCAAATCTCAAATTTCTTGGAATTGCTCAAGTCTTTCGTAGAAACTGGTCCAGCACTCCTAGCACGCGCTTCAAGAAAGACACGACATAGAACAAATACGCGCTGTGATTGATGTCTCAGCTTTTAGTCAGGGATAATCCCACCACCACCCAAACCCTACCTGCCTCTCGGCGTACGGGCCATTCTCTGGAGACGAGCGCATCTACTTGCTTTTGCCTCTTTTCAATGCACACGTTTTCTTGACTCCATACAAATTATCTTTATCCGTCCCTGTTTTGTTGCCAACTCTCCCCCTTCTGGGGCATGACCACATTACGGAGACTTCGCGTCGGGTCCTCGTAGCGTCTTCAGTCTTTAACAGGCTTCATATGTTATTCGAGCTGTATGCCAGCGATTAGCAAACTAACGCAAGCGTTCAAAGTTCCCTCGTGCGACTCAGCTTGTTTCGACCAATCACAGTGCCCGGTATGTCTTGTCATGTCTTTCTTGGAGCGCTTTGCTCGGGGCGCAGAAGGTCGTATCGCCGCCGCGGTCGTCGCCTCTATAAAGACGCGACATAGTTAAACGCGCGCAAAATGGGTTTTAAGATAGTGCAATTTCACAACGTATTAAATACATTGTCATTTCTTAGGGGCGTCTGTAGTCCAGTTGGTCAGATACTTGACTTGTAACCGGGAGGTCGCGGGCCGAGTCGCGGTCGAGTCCGACTACTAAACGTGTACCAATGGGACTCTTTTTCAGAGCCTATGTACGCAACGCTCGTACGGTGAAGGACAACGTCGTGATGAAACCCGCACACCACAAGGTGTGTGAACCCTATAACGGCGATGGGCTCACCCCCTGTCACGTTGGGTTAAATACGCTTGGTAAACCGTGGGCATTTGCTTATTAAGCAAGTGCCTCTGCCTACCCCGCTTTGGGATTAAAAGGCGTGAAGTGTATTTATTTTTATTTTATTTTAATTCTTACTTAAGTCGCTTTACTGTCTTATCTCGTCGTGAAGCTGTACTATGTCCTGAAAAGTGTTAAGACGCAATTTGATTTTCTTGCGGATTTAGTTAGCTACAACAGATGGCGCCAGCTCTATTAAGGGGGGTAAATGTCAACGAAATGACTGACTTCAGGCAGTCAGTATTGAGATTGATAGTTTTTTGTCACTGGTTACAAAAGTATCTGAAGTTTACATAACTTACCCAAATAATAAAAAAAAAATACTAAAATATAATTGACAGAAGTCACGCTGGCCACCTACTAGCGACATCTATACTTAGATAAGATTTTTTATAGTTTGAAAAATTCCCATTTCCGAAATTTCGTCTACTGTTGGATATATACAGGCCTCTCCGATTGCAATTTGTTTTCGACTTCTCGCATCCAGCTTCTGCCAGGCATCTTGTATTCAGTATGGTCTAGAATAAACATCAGATTTCGGTTTAAAAGAGTATATTTTAATCACTCTGTATATTAAACACTAGGAGTGCCGCGCGGTGTTTCTCGCATTTTTTTTTCGTTTCTTCGTCAAGCAGCTTTTGTTCGTTACAAACATCCATACATAGAATTGTTTCCTCTTTATAATATTATATCTGATCCGGCGAACTTCGTTCCGCCAACTAATTATTTTTATTAATAGTTTTAATTGGTCTGAAACACGTTTTATTAAAAGCTTGCTTAACTTGTTTATCCCGAAAATTGTGAAGTGCATGTCGTTGAAATTATGGTACAATTAATGCTTTGTTGGCAAGAGAGATCAAGAGGAGAATCAGGTTAGCGAGTAAGTTGCTGATGCAAGTTAGTTTGTAAGTTTCATTGTTGTATACATACCCGAGGGCGGGCAGTCATCGCCCGACCGCGGCCAGTATAACATCTTGGGGAAATATATAGAACAGTTGATACCACAGTAATTAGTATCATTTAGTTACCTACCATATTCGTACTATAGACAAATTATAACATTACCCCAAAGTTATAAAAAATCCGGTTACAGTTGTAGTTATAATTTCCTCAAACCTACGGAACACTTATTGCAGAACACTATATTCAGTGGTTTATTTTGTTCTGCGAAAACGTGCAAATTGTGTGGATGTGGCTATGAAACACATAACCTGGTAAAAAACATGGCGTACCCAAGTGTAATCCAGCTTTTAATGTTTGACCCTGGATTTATTATTGTCACTGAGAAAGCGACTTTCAATGGAAAACTGTAGACATTTAAATTGAAAAGATGAATTGTGTAATATAATAGGAATACGTGCTATAGGCACCTTTACTCCCTTAGCTTCTCCTAACAAAATAGTACACGTCACTATGTGCCAATTCCTTAATCTGGTACCATTGCGTTGCATAGTCTTGATGCGCCTAGATACGTACCTACCTTAACTTAGTAGTTAGTTACTTTGTCGACGCTGAACTGAAGTTGGACTTAAACTAAATATTCGAAGAAAGACGATAATATAGGGACCTATATTTTGGAGATCGATCGTTTTATCATACGACCGTATCGCATCGCATATTAGGCAGATCGCATAAGAAAATCGTATTCTGTATACATACTTTCTTAACTGTATAAACTGTAATGGTTGAATTGCTATCAGGTTGGTCGGCGACAGCTATGTGGTGAACGTTTTGTAAAAAAAAAAAAAAAATACACTTCACGCCTTTAATCCCAAAGAGGGGTAGGCAGAGGCACTTGCTAAAAGCAAGTACCCACGGTTCACCAAGCGTATTTAACCCAACGTGACAGGGGGTGAGCCCATCGCCGTTATAGGGTTCACACACCTTTTGGTGTGCGGGTTTCATCACGATGTGGTCCTTCACCGTACGAGCGTTGCGTTGCGTACATAGGCTCTGAAAATGAGTCCCATTGGTACACGTCCAGTAGCCGGACTCGAACCCGGGACCTCCCGGTTACAAGTCAAGGGTCCGACCAACTGGACCACAGACGCTTTTTACATTACCCCAAAGACGCGACGCTGACCGTTTTGTAATTTTAGATAAAGGTAGTTATATTTTTGTCTTTGAATCATTTTTTGACAGCGAGACAAAAGTCCGATGACTATTGTGACTTGGAGATGTTTTTTTCGATCGTTTATTTAGTTCTCTCATTACACTGTGACCAGTTCACAGAAGGTGGGAGAAAAAATCTATTTTGTATGCAGAAGAATATTTTCATTTTCATTTCCCCGCATTGTCGCCAAAGTAAACGTTGTTGATATTGGCGAGCCCAACAACGTTTCTAAGACGGGGTCTTTTTATACGAAGTTTAAGAGAAAGTTAATTTTATAACGTACTATTTTTATCTCAAGCAAGGGCCTCTGCCTACCCCTCTTTGGCATTAAACGGTGTGAAGAGTTTGATTATTATTTTTTTAATTTTTCCTGTATTTGGTACTTACGTAAATCGGATAAAATATTTATCAAAAGAATAACCGTAAAACGATAACTGTATGCTTAAACTAAAACCTAACCTAGTTAGAATATTTATGTAGATAACACCTAATTGTATTATATTATATACATCAAACCTAAAAACCGTACAACCGTTCCGAAACCTCTCCGCGTCGTTCGCAAGCAACGCCTCTCCTCCTTGCAGCGTCATGTTTTGCACATCATACGGCGCGGGTGAATTTTATATCGGTGTTATTTTAAAATTGTAATATCTTGCTCTTGTAAGATGTTCATTGAAATTATGTGATGTCAAAGACAATTTTGTTCACAATTAAATACTCTTAATCAACAACACATTTTGGATAAAGATTAATATTATTCCGTTGATACAACTCTTAAACAAATAATGCATTCATTTCGACCCAATTTGATTACCATAAAAACGGTTCTAGTGAGTTAATCTTAGAAGATAGACATATACTGTCGCGAACATTTTTAGGGTTCCGTACCTCAAGAGGAAAAAACGGAACTCTTATCACTTTGTGGTCCGTCTGTCTGTTTGTCAAGACCCTTTATCTCAAGAACGCGTGGACGTATTAAGCTGAAATTCACATGAAATACTCATATCTATTGTCCCTTTAAGCTGTAAAAATATCAAACTTCTAAGTTAACGCAATCAAAAGACGAATTTCCGTCACACGCTAGGGAACCAAATCCTACAGGGTACTTCCCGTGAGCTCAGAATCTTGAAATTCGGCACGAAGCAACGTTATATTGTACAGATAAAGGAAAAATTTCGAAAGTGATAAATTTGAAGTTACATAAAATATTATTTTTGCTTACATGACATAAAATATTGTTTAATAATTATAAACTTACTACCTACCCTTTTCCACCGGAACGCGTGGAGATATTAAAGTTGAAATTCATATCAAACACTTCTTAACTCTAATTGCATCTAATCTGTGAAAAATATGGTTTGTACGGCGGAACCCTCGGTGCGCGAGTCCGACTCGCACTTGGCCGGTTTTTTAGATCATTTCGTTTGGTACCTATCTTGAACCGTTTTCGCAGCGCACGCAACGGAAGCCCTCAAGGATGCTGTTTTTTTCACATTTTCTGTTATATCTTCGCTCCTAATAGCTGCAGCGTGATGTTATAATTAAAGCCTTCCTCGATAAATGGTCTATTCAACACAAAAATATTTTTTAATTCAAACCAGTAGCTCCTGAGATTAGCGCGTTCGAACAAACTCTTTAGCTTTATAATATTAGTATAGATACATTTTTGCCGTCTCAAGAGACGAACTATTAATTCTAACACCGAAAACAACTATATAGTAAGGAACCCTGGCAAAGTATATGAGAATTTAAGTAAATAACGAATAACCAAGTAATAAATAAATATTTTACATCAACACACACATTGCCTTCATCCCATGTTAAAACACTTGCGTTATGGAATTCAGACGACGAAATATACTTTCTTAATTACATATTATTTTTTCTTTTAATACTTAAATACCTTAAATGTATATTTATACTTAGATACCTTCTGAACAAGTGTGCTCCATCGTAGTCCACATCGCTGCTTAACATCAGGCAGGATGGTGATCAAACGCTTGTTCATAGTGATAAAACAACCAGACACATCAACAAGTACTTAAAGCTCATCACCTAAGTACCTGTCAGCGGTGGGAATCGAACCCACGACCTTACGGAATAGAGACAGACATGCTGACCACTATACCAGCGGGCCCGTCAATAGTTTAACGAAGTAAATAACAAGTCTCATTAGGAAATGGCTAATTTACTACAAAAACGTGATATTTCGCGATCTTTTGTTATTGTGAAAAGGATCCTTGGTAATAGTAATAAGATTTTTATTTAAACGACGTCACATTTTGAGAGGTCACGTTGCTGTAGTAAAGTAACGAAATGTCCTTGAAGATCTAAAGTCTATTTTTTAATTCGACGAACCAATTTGACAGTTCCTATTCACACAATTTTGTACTCTGCTGCAATCAAGTTAGAGTATATTATACGCGATGATAATCTTTAAATGATGGTAGTCAATTTTCAGTTTAACTTACATAGGAATAAATCATCATATTGTACGCATAGGAACTGTCAAATAAGTCCGTCACATTAAAAAATAGACTATAGCTAAAAATTTATCAATATAGCAAAAATCTACTTTAGGGAAAAACAAATGTGTGCTTAACAATATGAGTACGTATATGTAGATACCTACCACATAGTTAAATATAAATAAATATTTTACAACAACACACACATTGCTTTCATCTCATGTTAAGTAGCTAAAGCACTTGTGTTATGGAATTCAGACAATGAAATATGTTTACTGAAATTTTTTTTTCTTAACCCTAGAAAGATAATCTACGTCTCGGAGACGTATCACGCAAAAACAAATTGATGTTATTCTTAAACCATTGAACATATTGCGTCCACTGTATCAACTAAGTCGGTTGGCCGCCAGAGCTTGCGGAGGACGGCTTTGCTGCGGGGGTAAGTACTTGCATTTCCAAGATATAGGTGTGGTGTACGTCCCGGAGACGTATGATTATCTTTAATGTAACTTCTGTGAAAAATTAGTACAGTTATATTATTCTTTTTACAGATATTTGTACAGATGTATTTTTATTTTTAACAAGTATTTATTGTTATAGATATATATAACAATATCATTCAACATGTCTGATCGGAGGGTACTCAATGAAAGTCAAATTGAAAATTTTTGGAAGTGGAAGAGGAGCAAGAGTCCTCACCAGATACCGACAGTGAATGTGAATACCATCTTTCTGAGGGTGATATTCAGAGTCATAACGAAGATGAACTGATCGACGAGTTAGTGGAAAATCCAATCCCCCCAATCGAAATCCTTCCAAAACACGTAGGATATCCAAAATTACTGGTGGGAAATGCAAGAAACCCATATGCGGCGAACATAAAGTTGATATGTGCCATAGTTGTGTTTAATTCTACAGATTGTGATTTAAATGTAATTTTTAGACTCTTTACTCACTAAATACTAAGAATAAAAAGAATTTATAACTACTAATAAGACTGAAAGTCAAGACAGATGTTCCTATTAAAGTAATGTTTAGTTTTTTTGTATTTTTTTTAAGAAGGTTTAATTTCTTTTGTTTTATTTTTAATATATACTTATTTGAACTGTCTTGTTTTACTTGTTACATTATTAGATACAGTTATTAAATAGGCTACAAGAGATGATTTATATTCATATTTGTGTCCTAAAAACATAAAATTACCAATATGCGTCTGTGAGACGTATGATTATCTTTAACGTAGTCTTTAATATGATTATCTTTCTAGGGTTAAATAAAACACCCAGACTCATCCAACAAGTACTTAAAAGCTCATGTACATCAGTACATGTCATAAGTACATGTCCGTGGTGGGAATCGAACCCACGATACTACGGAATAGAGCATTCTGACCTCTACACCAACGGGCCCGTCAATACATTATTATTATTATTCTGAGTCACTATTGTCCCACTGCAGGGCAAAGGCCTTACTCCCCTCCTTCCATGCCATGCGATCTTGGGCGGCGTTCCACCATCCTTTGTCGTGAGACACAAGCTCGTCACTCCAACGCTTTCTGGGGCGACCACGTCGTCTCTTGCCATTTGCTGGTCAATACATAAATAAATAAATATTTTACACACACATTGCCTTCATCCCATACATACTTATATAAATAAAACACCCAGACACATCCAACAAGTACCTACTTAAAAGTTCATCACCTAAATACCTGCCAGCGGTGGGAATCGAACCCACGACCCTACGGAGCAGAGGCAGACATGCTGACCACTACACCAACG
>SJJU01019623.1:0-16558 GCA_012932125.1 Conopomorpha cramerella
GGTGCTATTGTTAATAAATTCACAATACCAATAAACTTTATCACCGTACTGCCTATTTTTAACATAGGCAAAACCATCTAGTTGCAATTTTTCTTTTCCTTTTTGAGTTTTAAATATATTTAAATTGTTTTCTGACATGTTTTACGTTTTTAACTTTTATACTTGACTATCAAATCACCGCATAACAAACTCACTACATCGGCTCAACCATAATTTTCACATCTACCCTCAAAACTTTGTTTCACTATCCTCCGGCCCGGCCGCCGCGCAGCCGCAGCCATCCGTACGCTCCGCCAAATGCAATGTATCCATAATAACTATAATTTTTAATGGTACCTAAAGAACTCTTATAGATATTGAACTTTATGTTTTATTCACATTATATTATCTAAATTTATGTGTTTCGAACTTATACATTGTGAACTTATGTAATCTGATTGTTATGCCATACAACTTTTATATGTTTTGAACATTATGCATTCCAAACATTATACAATGTGATTTTATGCATTTTGAACTTATATATGAATGAATAATGAATGAATATACTCTTTATTGCACACTGTACATTACGAATGTAAAAAAAACAATACAATGGAAAAATTGCAAAAGGCGACCTTATCGCTCATAGCGATTTCTTCCAGGTAACCTAAGTATATATTGTAAGCTTATATATTTTAATTTTATATATTTTAATATGTACCCAGCTTAGGTACCGTAGGGGTGCACTAAGAAAGGAATTACAGAAATTCCCACGGGAACGGGAGTTAACGGAAAAAAACTTTGGTATGAAAAATCTGAACCGCTCAAATGCTTGAATTTTGGGATGCAGGTACTACTGAACTACGCGAATGAAAGAAATCACGGGGCGTCCACTAGTCTATTATATAAAAAAAAATTGCTGTTCGTTAGTCTCGATAAAACTTGAAAACGGCTAAACCGATTTGGCATATTTTGGTCTTGAATTATTCGTGGAAGTCCAGGGAAGGTGTAAAAGGTGTATTTATTCCAATAATACATTTAAATATTATTATTTTACGACATAGACTTATCACACCACCTTCGATATTTAAAATTTGTGTTTTGTTTTGTGGTTTGTATCCTGACGAGGGGCAGACTTTCAACCGGAAACTGTACAGTCTTGAAATGTATCTCTTTTATAATTAAGTATAATGAGTACTAAATAACTTTAAAAAAAATAAAATCCATTGCAACGTTTTAAATATCTAAGCATAAATAGGAAAAGACAGCGGGAAGCGACTTTGTTTTATACTAAGTAGTAGTACTTAACTGAAATATTATAATAAACATTCGATAAAGACAACGTATGTACGTACCTCAAGGTCCTGCAAACTTCCTACCAACTTCGCCATGCCCCAACCCAACTTCTGTTTGTCGGGGTCGACCAGTATAATCTGAATGTTGTCCACAGCAAGGAAACGGTGATGCCACGTACCATCCTTCTGTATTATGTCGCACGCTATGAGATCCGTTTCGTCTGTGGAAGAGAAAAATTACAAATAATCTTGCACAGTGCGCTAAACGGATTTGTTCAAGAACCAATATTAAGAAGCCTCTCCTAGCGACATCTAACGGTTAATTTGCAAACTAACACCTTTTACTACTGTCACTCAGCCATCTTGAAAACACTTACTTTATACGATTCATACAAACCTATCGAAATCTCGATGTACGCGACTAATATTCAACAATTATACGTTTAAACAACAAATCAAGCGAATTTAATTGAAGAGACGACAACTGGGAGACACGGGAACACGGGAGAAGATCTGTAGGCACCAGATTTTTTTTTTAAATTTGACAGCAGTGTACCTTTTGATTAAAACCACAGAAATGTTACCACTGAGAAAAAAAATAATTATAAAGTATTTAAAATAGGTACCGTCCGGTCCGTTCAAGAAGGGGGTAGGCAGAGACGACAGATCTCCATTTGTCACGGTCCTGACATTTCGCCTTTCGCTTTATCTACATTGGCACATCTTTTCATACATGATATCAGTTTCGACAACTGTACTGTTTCAACTGTTTCACGCAACCTTCCGCCAGGACATCACCAATGTGGGGCGATCTCTACTCACCCGGCTCCTTACATCACCCATATAAATCTCTTTCGTTAATTGACTTTCATCCATCCTCTCCATAATTCATTCGAATCATGCCCTTTGCAATCTTGGTCACTACATCTTCTTTCAAACCGCAACTTTCTCTTATCACACTATTCCTTATTCTGTCACTAAATGTCACTCCTTTCATGCTCCGCAATGACCCGAGATTCAATAAACAGATGCTTTACTCACTCAGATCCAGAATGTCGCCAACTTGTACGAAAGGCGCGGGGTTGGATAGCGGCAACTGGTCGTCAGACTTGTTCATTAACTTGAGGTACAGGTCACGGACTAGAAAGAACGTGCGGATCGCTCGACGTGCTCGCTCCATCTGTATCACGATTATAGAAGAAGAAGATAAGAAATTAACTCAATATTGTTCATCGGGTATTAACTCAATATAGTTCATCGGGTATTAACTCAATATTGTTCACCGGGTATTAACTCAATATTGTTTATTTATTTAATACTTTATTGTACTAGTACAAAGGGACTTAATACTAAAGTATTATCTACCAGTCAACCTCACAACATGGGAGAACATAAGTGCGGGTCAGTATTATAAACATACACCAGTAAATCAAATTACAATACAAAGAAAAAGAAGAAAATTTTACAGTGAGTACAAACGCAGAGTTCACAGAAACTTTAAATACATACAATTTAATAACTTAAATACATCCTAATAGTCATACATAGATATAAATAATAAATACATATATTGTTCACCGGGTATCAATGCAATATTGTTCACCGGGTATATAGGCGCGAATATTATCAAAGACAAGCTCGAGCTTACCTTTGTTATTTTACTCGACGTGAACAATATCGAGTTATAATGTCTGTGCGCGTTTCATAAAACAAATGATCTATACGCGAATTGTTATTCGAAAGAATCGAGTGTAAAATTAAACAACATCTTTAATTAATCTAAATTGGATCAGATTTTGCAGACAATTTTCTGATGCAACTGCTGTCAAAAGCGTCGATCCTGAGATGCCATATCACAGACTTCTTCTTCATCACAAACTTCATATGCCAGTCATAAAAAACATCTTAATATATAAAAATCCAGTGTCATGATGTTTGTTCCCAATGAACTCTTCACCAAGGCTACCGATATTCATAAAAGTTGGCATTTATATGTAATTTCGTTCAATTTGAGAGATAGGATAGTTTAGATTTCGTAACATCCACTGCTGGGCACAGACCTGCCCTGGAGGTTATCATCGTCATCATCATCAGCCCACACCCGTCCACTGCTGGACATAGGCCTCTCCAATTGCACGCCACTGTGATCTGTTTGTTGAGGTTATACTAATTTTATATTAATATATAATAATAATTCAATAAAAAGCGCCACCTTATTACTAACTTTCATTATAAAGAGCAAAAAATACATAATCTTACTTAAGCCAACAAATAAAACAGCGCACTAACCTCTCCACTAGGCAATCTCTTAGCGAACGCGATTCCCGACATGGGTGTCTTAGTAGGTGGCAGCAGTATCGCGGCGTCCATACACAGCCATTCAACGTTTAGCGGTCGCTTGCTCATCTCGCAGTATCTGTTAAATAATGTTACCGTAATTAAAATAATTAATAAATAAAAAAAATAATTTGGGCATATGGAGAGAATGGATGAAAGTCGATTGACGAAAGAGATTTATATGGGTGATGTAATGGGCCGAGTGAGTAGAGGTTGCCCCAGAAGGACATATACAGACCAGATTGGTGATGTCCTGGCCGAAGGTGGCGTGAAAAGTACTCGAAACTCGGAGTTCATGTATGAACTCATGTTTGTTTTTTTTTTTTAATTAAATTTTTATGCTATATGTTTTTTGTATATAATTTTTCTCTAGGTTAAGTTAGTATAAGTGTATATGTTCCTATTATTGTAACATTAAGTGCGCTTTAGCCCTGAGCTGTCAGCCTTTTTGTAAACATTTAATAAATAAATAAATAAATAAATGTAGATGAAGTGAAAGGGGTATGTCAGGACCGTGACATATGGAGATCTGTAGTCCCTGCCTACCCCTCTGGCAGATAGGCGAGAAGTGTATGTATGTATGTAATTAAAATAATACTTATTTCCAAAAGAATACGATTTGTTACCTTAATATAGTCATACTTGAAATAGGAATACCACTTTATCATACTTGCAATTTGACTATACAGCATGTTTTAAATCCATAAAAATAAATAATTTCTATAGTTGTAAAATAATCAGCAGCCATACAGCCAGACAGCAAATAAATACCTTGAATTATTATTAGTATTAGTAGTAGAGTTATTTGCGCGCGTGAGAGACGGACATACCTTTCGGGATACACAATAATGAAGTTATAAGTCGCGCCGCACGTTTATTCACAGACACTACACAAGTGCATCGTGTTAATGTTTTAAAGAGATCGATCTGTAACAGACGAACTGAACTTCACAGTAAAAATATACTCACTCATCCTCAAACATGTCTAAGAATATGTCGTCGCACTTATAGAAGTTTCTCGCGAGCGCCGAGGATCGTTGTCTCAGCGCCTCCACTTGCGCCAAGTACTGCGGCCGCGGTGACCCAGAGGGGCCTTGTATGGCGATGCGGAGGAGGGTCACGCTCAATTCTAGAGTCACTAGACGTACTCTCGACGCTGAAAAGTGTGTGTTAATTTATTTTATTTATTCAGGTCAACCGACAAGTACACGGAAAAATGTAATAAGCTAATACATATGCGAGTGTTGACTTAATTAAACGTTGCCCTACTGCATGTATTAGTGGCGTGTACTAACTTAAATTATTAATTACAACAATCCAAACAACAACAAAAAAAAACATTAAAAAAAATTCAATCTCGATAAGTGATCTGTAAAAATGACGTAAAAATCTCATGAACTAATGGCGCTAGTATCGCTTGATCCAAATCTATTGATTATTCAAATGTTCGATTTCTACAAGCGTCATCGTAACTGGTGGTATGGTCAGTGGCTGTCATTGTTTAGTAAATTTTACGTATCAAAACAAGTGTGGACTAACACCAGGGTCCTTAACGGAGTAAGTTAACTGGCAACGCAATCAGCACACACTAGATCTGTGCTTTGATTTATCAATGGTTTGTTTTGAAAATCACAATTGTAACACCCTTTTTCATATAAACGCAAATCAAATTTAAGAGCAATAAAATCAGCTAGGAAACACTAGGATTGGTTAAAAAACGACGACAGTGATTACAAGAGGAAAATGACCTTACCTGCCATGCAGCTCAAGTTCACTATAATATGAAGTTTAGACACTAGTAAAGCATTGAAGCTCGGCCATTTTGAATTCTTCTCAGGTGTCGCAGCTGTTGCGTTTTCTTCCCGTGCTTCACTACCAGAGGGCGTTGGTTCAGTCTTGGTTCGAGTATCCGTTTTGGCGGTTTCATCAAACTCCGGACACAGAAGTGTGTCCAAAAGTTCTGTGTTTACTCCTATGGGTTAGAACAGAATAGTTTAGAAAAAAATTTAGGCGTATTCATATTTTTTATTATGATTATTAAGATCCAATGGACAATCGGCCAAGTAAATAGTCTGCGAACCCCCTTAAGGTGAAATTCATATGAATGTCACTTGAAAAGAAGGTTCAGTACTTCCTTGTCACGTTACACAAGATTTTCCTTAATGATATTTGAGACGCACAAGAAGTGTCATAAAAAGTGGTAGACACCTTTTTTGACCGACTATACCTACAATTTTGTATGACAAACTTACCAACTATTTCCAAAGGTTGCATGAAAAAATATACTTGATATTATTAAAAATACAAATGAAAGGAAAATGCCATGTGAATGGTTGAAGTGTCAGGATACCTAAATTGTGAAGTAACAAACTGCTATTAAAACGTAAATGAGAACTAATATAGGATTCTTGTAAAAGTTAACATGGATACCCATGACCAATATATTTTAGAAAAACCACACAAGAGCGCATAAAACCGCGTGTTATTAATTTATATTAAGAGTATAACATGGTTAAAAACACCAACCTTTGTTATTAATCAGTGCGAAAAGCAAGCACAGGGAAAACAACGCCTTGTAGTCATTCTCGGAACAATCCAGAGCATCTAAAATTGTTTTCAAAAACGGTCTCTTAGCTATTTCCTTATCTTCAATCTCTATATACTTGCTTATATTGATTTTCTCATCAGATACATCGAGCTTCTTGAACCCGCCCCTCTTTTGTTGCTTTTCTTCATCAGTGATGTTAACTTCGTCGTTCTTAGATGACGTCGACTCGACCCCAGAGTCCGGAAGGGGCGAATCAGGCATATTTTGCTTCACGGTCACTACACTGGCCGATTTTATCACTTGTATTTGAGTAACGAGATCCTCCGTGGAGTCGTGGACTACACTTGACGACTCGCTGACCTGAGACGTGGACGGTAAAGAAGTCGATACTAATTCTGGATCTAAATCGCAACTGGAATGATCAGTGTTATCGCCGTCAAAGAACAATTTTGGCCCAGAGTACTCCGGAGTCGTGTAATCCCTTTCAGCTGACGTATTCTCGAGGGCTTTCTCTAAACTCATCTGTGGTTTTGAGAATTCAAGTTTCACGCTCGATTTGGCGTTGCTAATGTACATTTCTAGTATTTTCGTCGCGCCATCTTCGAACACCGTCCGGTCGGATTGCAATATAATCCATGCTAATGCGTGCACAATCGGTCCGTGGGTTATGATTAAAAATACTTGAGAGAGTAGAAATAGAGCTACAACACATGAAACTGATGGTTTTGCGTCGTCTTCGGTGTCGACTCTTTGCATTGGGAAAGTCATTCTAGCCGGCGACATGTCAGCTGATTTTCCCTTCAATATGGCCTCTAAATTCCTTGTGATCGCTTCAATACTTTGAACTTCGCGACTCGCGTACGATTGGTTCACTTTCTTCACCGGTTTTGACGTGAGGGAGTAAATGTACAGTGGTACAAAGAGTTTGTGTAGCAAGTGCTCTGTCAACACGTCGTTGAGATCGGGGATATTCAAACATAGTATATCGTTGATGTAGTGAAGATGATCGAGGTGTTCGGCAACTAAATCGTCGAGTTTCTGCTGAGAATTGTGACTGAAACGGAAAAAAGTTTTGGTTTAAAGTTAATAAATCGTCTAAAGATTGAAATAGTACTATGCAAAAGACCCGCCTTGGGGGAGTCCTAACTCCAGCAGTGGAGATCACTGGGGTCACGCGATCAATTCTGTCTATTCATATCGATTCTATAATAAGTTTAATTTCAACTAGCGACCATTACGGACTTTCATAAGCAAGTGATGTTAAAAACAAGACGAAAATTGACAATAAACAAAAAGAAATATGTACTTGGCGATGGGCTCACCCCTTGTCACGTTGGGTTAAATACGCTTGGTGAACCGTGGGTATTTGCTTTAGCAAGTGCCTCTGCCTACCCCTCTTTGGGATTAAAGGCGTGAAGTGTATTATATTTTTTTTTAAAATATGTACTTACTCAGCATCGTTTCTGACACAGGCGTCCAACTCGAGGATATGTTTGCCAATGAACCACACCAGATTACTGAAGTATGGAGCAGCGGTTCTGAAGGAAATAAAAAAAGAGTGATAATGACTAAACCTGACAATGACTAGGTTCATATAGATGAAAATTTTATTTTTTCTTTTCCCCGCATTGTCGCCATATTAAAAGCAGTTCATATTTACGAACCCAACGACGTTTCTAAGACCATTGATCGGGGTCCTTTTACACGCAGTACATAGAATATTAAATTTATTGGTGGGTTTCTATGGTACAAAGTAAATTTGAATCATAAAGGCTAAAGCCGTAACAGTAAATATCCCGGACATCATCTGACCCCAAACTTGGATACTCTGTACTGTAGGTGCCAGAGTAATAGGTATACTTACTAGATACTTAGGTATACTTAGATACTTAGGTATACCTACTAGATACTGAGGTATACTTACTAGAAACTTAGGTATACTTACTAGAAACTTAGGTATACTTACTAGATACTTAGGTATACTTACTAGAAACTTAGGTATACTTACTAGATACAGTAATACTCGTAGATACTTTTAAATATAATACCTTGTCATTGTAGAAGTTATAGTATTAGGTTTTAGTACACACGATGAAATGCCGTACCTGTCTCGTATGAACCTCAGCATGCTGGCGTCCTGGACCTTGTACACGTTGAGTGTGAGCGTGCGGACCGCGATGCGCACCATCGACTCCGGATGGTTGAAGAATTTAATAGCCTCCGTATACAGAGGGAAGTCTTTCGTGTGCTGGGTAAGTAGAAAAAAAAATATTAGCCATCCACAAGACATCGTCTTCGCAGAAATCATAATATTTAGGGTGAAATGTAAAAAGCAAACTCTGATTTTGCTTTGTCGAAATCATGGTTCGATCTGTAATCCTATTACGGATCCCTCAGACCTCAAACAGCTACTAGAGTTGCGATCCAAAACTGACGTTTAAAATAAATCGAGTATGAAAAATATAGAGAAAGAGAAAATATTTTCTGTCCCTTAGGGAAACTTAGCAGGGTATAATTGGATTTAAACTGTAGCTAATTTTGGTATAGTTCGTGCATTTCGTGAATGCGCGCGGGCCTTAGATGTGTGTGTGGCAGTTTTGTTCGTTTCAACTGTCATATACGACTCGCACATGTAAGGTCCGCGCGCATTCATGAAATGCACGAACTATAGTAAAAGTGACAGTTGGGATCCAGAAATACGTTTCACTTCTGTGGGAAAGAAACAGACTGAAGGCATGTTATACAAGACTGTTACACGACTAGTGAGTCTAATTTTATTTAGTCTGAGATGGAAGTATTTAAATAAGAAAAATCGAACTCGATTCATAACTCCGTATTCTCTCAGCAAAAAATAACTTCCCTCAAGCAGAAATTTTGCTGCTCAAGTAACGTTTGTCTCGCTCTAATCTCATTTGTGTACAAAGGACAAAGTATGCACTTAAGTAGGTACTGTTAATCGTTTCAGAATACGAGCATTGCATTGTCACTGTCATCTTAAGGATATCGTACAATATTGAATCTAATTTCCGTAGGAATATGGATTATAAGTCTTACGGTTGGTCATGAATGTTAATAGAAGATTGTACACAATAATACCACTTCTACCTAGATAATAGTGAAGTTGATTTACAAAACTATTAGCCCAAATTATTAATGAATCGTCTAGTAGATACGACACAATGTGCCTATTGAACAATTTCGTCCATAAATAATTCAGTAGGTACAGATATCAAAGGCGCACTTTATCTGTGCGTCCGCGATGAATAATTAAGACAATTAATACTAGTTGTATGTCTTCTTCATCCGCATATTGAAGGTCCTTAGCAGATACCGGTGAATCATCTACCTACTAAATTATTTGATTCATCATCAGCCACATAACGTCCACTGCTGGACGAGGGCCTCCCCCAATGAGGTCCGTCATTTGGGGTGAAATGCCAATAATCGCCACGCTTGGCAGGCGGGTTGGCGATCGCAGTAGTGTTGTGGTTTAACTCACAGAGAGCGCTGCTGCCCATTCTCTGGAGTTACTTTAAACGAATTCACAAACTTGGTTGTACTTGAATTTTATTTTCGTTTTTTTGTTGTAAACTTACTAATTTTCTAATTAGTTATACCTAGTTAATTATTATATTTTGTAATTTGAGTTAGAATTGTAAATATTCTGTACAAATCACTAAATGAAGTTGAATAAAATATGATATTAATATATAGGTACATACATACACTTCACGCCTGTCTCCCAGAGGGGGATATATTAATTATTAGACGATAACAAAATGAGGGTATCTCAATGGTGCAATTTGCCTTTAATCGCGGGCACTCATATTTAATACATGTCCGAATAGAACAAAAAGAGGCACTGAATATATTATGTCACCATTTGAGATGCCATAACATTTTGAAATGATTTAACAGCAGTGGCGTGCACAGGCTTTTACAACAAGGTAGGCAAGGTAGTAATCCCCACCAATTGACACATATGTATAGGTATCTACATATCTACTCACCCACAAGACACAGGACCTTCGTTAGTAAAACAAAACTAACTGTATTATTAGGTCGGGAAGCCAAAATACTAAGGTAGGCAGTGTCTTTTTGCCTATACGGTGTGCACGCCACTGTTTAACAGTATTAAGGTCATACATCACACACTAAGAAAATTATGTATTTATTATGATTTATAAAGCCCCTGACTTTGCTGTGGCAGAATATAGTTTAGAAGTCTCACTTTTGTACGGAATTTGACAAAACTTTTGGAATTTTTTGACAAAATAAAATCTGGAATTTGCTTTATATCCATAGGTATATAAGGCAACCTAATACCAATATAATACGCAACTCACAACAATTGTATGTCAATAATTAGAGAACCTTTATGAAGAAAATCATCAAAGAAATTCAATGTTAAATCAACTACTAAGTATAGTACACACATCAAAAGTGTCTAGGGATCAAGTACATTTTAGAAGATTGTAATCAGGAATATATTTTACAAAAACTGAATTCATTCATAATCTATTCAAAATGTGGTGATAAGTCATTGACGCATGGGAATTAGTCAGGGGACATTCCATTTTTTGAGCATAAAATGTCTTGATAATCTAGACACTTTTGATGTGTGTGTTGATTTAAATATTTTTAACCGACTTCAAAAAAGGAGTAGGTCAATTCGACCGATATTTGTTTTTTTTATGTTTGTTCGCGGATAACTTCGTCGTTTATGAACCGATTGTGAAAATTCTTTTTGCATTCGACAGGGTTTACTTTCAAGATGGTCCCATTAAAATTTTATCTAAATTGGTTCAGTACTTTAGATTTAATTTTTTTATGTTTGTTCGAGGATAACTTCGTCGTTTATGGACTGATTTTGAAAATTCTTTTTGCATTCGATAGGGTTTACTTTCAAGATGGTCCCATTAAAATTTTATCTAAATTGATTCAGTACTTTAGATTTTATCCCAACTAACAGAATAAGAACTAACGAAGATGTCATCTAGATATCATTACCAAGCAATGTCGCATTGTAGGTACTATGATTTATCCATAGTGTTGAACATGCATTACAAAAACAAAAAGTAAAAATAAAAGTCTTAATTTTTTTTCTTCTTCTTTTCTCCTTGAGCATCCTTGTTCGGTCGACCCATCACTCAAAATCGTAAAATAAAATAGTTTTAACAAAAAAAGAACCGACTTCAACCCGTAAACTAAAAAGTAAAAAATAAATTAATTTCTTACAAAGTAATACGTATTTTCATTTAAGTTGTTCAATAAAAATACCTGATTAAATAATTATTTTAAAATATTGAAGTCGGTGCCAAGTAAATACTACAACAAGCTAACTAAGTAATTACAAACTACTTAAATAAATCAAAACAATAACAGTATGAGAAAAAAAATATGAATCGATACTAACCTAATATACCTGCTAACTATGAATATAATCGTCAGAAAGATTGATAAATATTGTTTTACTTGGCACCGACTTCAATATTTTAAAATAATTATTTAATCAGGTATTTTTATTGAACAACTTAAATGAAAATACGTATTACTTTGTAAGAAATAAATTTATTTTTTACTTTTTAGTTTACGGGTTGAAGTCGGTTCTTTTTTTGTTAAAGCTATTTTATAATATTGTATACCTACATAGATTTTTACTTACCTCATTGTAAAAGAAATGTATAGTATGGTTGTTGAGTTTGAGGCTGAGCGTCTTGAGAAAGGAAATGTAGTACGCCATCACCTCCTCATCAGAGAAGTCAAACTTATGAACTATTATTGAGTTTACATGGTTGTTGCTTAGTAAATAATCTGAAAGGAAAATAAAAATTATATTAGTTTTTTTACCTTACGATATTATATACGACCATGAAATCAATTTTGCATTGTACATAATATAAATCCTCATCAAGACTAACTCTATCTATTAAAAAAACTGCATCAAAATCCGTTATGTAGTTTTAAGGCCGGTCACATACATTCGGAATTCCGTTCCGGATTCCGTACGGAATACAACAATTCAAATAAAAACGTTTGTTAAACTCAAGTTCACAACAACAACAACCGTTGGAAGCTTCATTTTATATACTTGAATCGCCACATTCCGTACGGCAAACTCCGTATGTGTGTGCCCGGGCTTAAGATCTAAGCATACGTCATAGGGACAGACAGTGTGAGTCGACTTTGTTATACACTATGTTGTGATTGGAAATGCAAAAATATAAACTTATCTACTATTATTTTACGTCCCAGCAACAGTTTAAAAACATTATGTTGGTTCTATGACGTACCTACATTAAATAACAATGACTAACTTATGAATAACTGTTACAACCAGATGTGTCTCTGCTGAACAATAATCGCTGTATGACCTAACAAACCTATATAGATATCTATTAGTGTAATATAAGACATAGACAATAAAAGTATTTTTTTTCGCTAGTTGGGATATAGCCATGAAAGAGTACTTAAGACTAAGTACTTAAGACAAATCAGACACATTTATCAACCCAGCCACAACTTCAACAAATGATGAAACATCCCTCAAGATACCTGCAAAAGTAACTAACCATAGTTCCACTCTAATTGTGTTTGTCATAAAGAGACAAACTTTGCTTGATTAACATTTGAGTAATGATATTTTTTCAGAATATGGGTCCTAGTTTTCTGGCCCTACAATTATGTAATTACCTATTTCTAGATAAATTACCTATGGATACTAGAGGTATACAACAGGTAAGTATTTCCTGTATTGTTTAACTTTTGTGTATTGAAATACTCACACAAGGAAGTCTCATTCCTGATGTTCTCGAACAAAATGTTGAGTGTCTGCAGAAGCTGTACACACACATATGAAGATCCACCACACTTCTGTCTCATAATCTTCAGGAAATAAGATAGCATGTTCTTCTCCAAGAAGAAGCTATAAAAAGAAATTATAAGTAGACAATAAAAGGACAACATATTATGGCATGTCCAGCAGTGGACAAGTATGGGCTGATAATGATGATGATGATGATATTATGGCATATTTAATGTGTATGAGGGCATAGTAATATAAAAACATACATTAAGTGATATTCTTTGTCATAAGGACAATCCCCTAAGTCACTAAGGATGTGACCATGATGTACCCATGACTTAAAGACCTCCAGACTATACCGCACAGGAAACACAGACTCTGGCATGTCATTCCACAACCTAGAAGTTTGCGCTATAAAAGTAGACACAGACCGTTTCGTTTGTATAAATGGAATGTCCACCTGTACATTACTGAACAGCATTTAGTTTGTTCATCCATTTTCTTTCTCTAGGAAAAGTGGAAGAGAGAAAATTAGGACAAACAGGACATATCCCACATGACTTAGGGCACAGCCAGATTGTAAGTTCGGACTTGACCAGTGGCTACACCATCACCCAATCATTCCTTTCACACCATTATATTAAATGCTACAAAGTAAGCAGTAACACTGTCCTCTGAGCCTTATGCTTTACCAGATTCATATGGGAATGTGAAGTTTATTGATATGCTACAAAATGCTTCTATAGTGATGGAAATCAGTATATAATAAGATGTATGAAATGCATAAAGCGTAAGGAGAGCTGGACTCCCGGAACCGATACCATGCACATAGAAGTAGAACATAATTCTCGTCTATACTTTTTAAATCGAACTTGAAACATTTCTATACAAATGCATTTAACATGAATTACATGTTTCAAATTTTGTCTTATCCTTTGTATCTCCATGTACATGTAATTGTCACTATCAGCAAAACAATAAAACCATCTGAATGATTTAAAAGAAATTAATCTAATGATTATAAGATAGCACACATCCACTAGGAAATACTGTGATCCTGATAAATATTAGCAAGTTCCAAAAATGTATTTCAATGTTGATAACACCTTATAACAAAAACTTTTTAAGATAATATGATGGGAGCCCACCAATTTCAAGGTGCCCATCAATAGCAGATTTCTCCATGAACTTAAAATCTCATCATGATTTTGGAAATGTTTCGCTTAATTATGCATACCTTTTATTGTTACAATTCTTATGTCTAAACATTGACTCAATGTCTTTGAATGTTCATGGGTTGATGAATTAGATATAGTAGTATAATTAGACATAGAACATTGACTTTCATATTAATAAACAATTAAAGCATTGATTAACTATCAAGTTATTATTACATTAGTTAGGTATCAACTTAGACTTGTTTGTCCTTATTAGGCATACATTTGACAGTTTTTGAGACACTTGCTAACAGTTCACTAGCACTGTTATAACTTTATGAAAACCATGGTTAATAATTACTAACTTGTATCATAACTATTAGTGTGTAACTAGAAAAGGAGGTTATGGTTTCTAGGGTTGAATAGCACTAAATCTCACTCAAATTTTACCCCTTTTCAACTATGCTGATACTATGTGAGGGTTAATTAAATTATCATTTGAATCTTACTGTCTCTGTATAGTGTTTTGTTAATTAGATACAATATAGCTATTTATATTAAATTATTTACTGTATTTTTTATTTCAGCATTTAACACATTGGTGGACAGTGAACAACTATGGGTGTCATAACAATAGAAAAGCTATTGTGTCTAATTTTCTGTCCTTCAATGTGTTAAGTAGGTATAACAGTAGACATGGAAATTAAAATTCTTATGGGATCTATAGTATTGATAAAGTACATATTCATTTGGGATTGAACACAAGGCTCATTATATTACTATATACAACTCAATTGGACAGGTTTAGGCATACTCAATACTCAATACTCAATAAGTTTATTGCGTTCCACAATGGTAGGTATAAAAGGTGTTACATATATGGATTGTACAAGCATTGCAGATCCTGTAGGACACAGCAATTTTTATAGTAAGACTTATAATCTAATCTTAAGTAGTGGTGAGTGTGTGTGCGTGTGTATATGTATGTATGCATGCATGTGTGTGTGTGTGTGTGTGTATTTATGTATGTGTGAGTGTGTATATGAATATATGGTGTAGGTACCTACCACTTAAGTGTAGTGTAAGTATAGGGACCTATATGTGTGTATTAACATAGGTGTGTTTACTTTATAATTATAATATTTACATAACTATTTCTTTCTAACATATTAATATCTGAAACTTAACAACTTACCATTAACAAGAGATCTTAGTAATAATAATAATTTATTTGTATTTTATACTTATATAACACAGACTTGCTTCTATTGGTATCTATCTAGTTGTGTAATCTGACTAGAACATTTACTTTATTCAAATTTTGTATCTAGTAGGTATTCATTGACATTGTTAGTAAATAATTATTTTTAATTATTATTAATTTTTATTTACATAAAATAGTTAGTGCACCATTACTAAAGTATTTCAGTATTTCCTTACTAAACAGAATAATGCAAAACATTATAAGGTCAAAACTGGCAAGTGAGAAAAAAGTTTCCATGAAATAGGCAACAGATGGTCTTGCCCGCTGTGAAGTTACTACATAGTAGTCATTCTGTAAGGTGTCAAAGTAATTCAATAATAGTTTCATTTATAAACAACTGATTACAGTAAAACAAACAAACCAAAGATTGATGCCAGGAGTGATTAACCTATATTATAGGTGTGTAACCTTGACATGCTAGTAAACTAGTTGCATAGAGAGAAAACAATGACAATACATTAATGTTTATACTCACTCAAACACAGAACTGTCATTCTGATCGCCCCATATAAGTATTTCGGCTATACACCTCAGAGATTCGACCAGAGTCCCTCTATTGCTTTCAGACACTGTCGTGTTTTTACACAGCACATTATGTAAATACTTGAGTCTCTCAAGCGAGTGGGGATTCTTGGGCCGTCCCCATGCACCTCCGAACCAACTTCTGTTTCGAAACATTTCTTCTTCTATAGTGAATGCTCTCTATGGACAGCTCATTTCCGTATTAATTTCTTTGAAAAAGTTAGGCATGTCACGGCTATGTTATTATTTATACTCCATTACAACTTCAGTTCACAGACGCATTTTATAAATTTCAATTAAGTCTTCTTATAAATTGTTCATACGTCTTCGGCTGAACACTGCAAAGCACAAAACAAGTAGGAATTTTATTTATTTTTACAGAAACATGTATGTTTTTGAGAGCACAGAACGAATTTTGATTGACCCTTTACGTATGTTGGTTGACAATTCAATTTTGACAGAAAAAAAACTAGCTCAACTGACGTCTTTGTCAGATGACAGATGTTAGTAGTATATTGATGTCAAACAGGTATTTTTGCGCGGGAAGCGATTAAGTACAAATGATGAGTGAGTCCTACTTGAATCGCATTGTTATTCCAGAAGACCACAGCTAGGGAGAAGTTGTGCACTGCGCAGGTTTGTGGCAGG